>BDUI01001611.1:73375-88328 GCA_002335545.1 Apodemus speciosus | reverse complement strand
AATGCATAAGCACTGATTATTTCCTTGACCTAAATACTGAGTGAAACAGTTGGTGCAGATGGAACGCACTCATCCCAGTGTTTTACCTCCTTTCTTCCAGGACAGCGGGAGCTACACAGAGAGAAACACGGTTGTAAAATCAAAAAAAAAAAAAAAAAAAAAAAAAAACGAAGAAAAACAACACACAGTACTAAGAAAAAAATGCAATATCAGAAATAAGGAAACAGCATTTTTAATGTTTTATTTTTCACTTTTGAAAAATATATATATCTTACATGTACAGAGCAGTCCCGCAGCTTGAGTCAGAGGGGGCTGAAAGAAGGGCACATACAGAGAGCAGATCTTTCTATACAGTTTTCAGTTAAACCAGCATCCAGGGCACAGCAAGTGACAACAAAAGCCCTGGCTGCCTGTGTACACGACTCTGAAGAGAAACATCACAGACAACCCTTAGGTCTGCCATGTATAGAGAAAATAGCATTTCTATTTAATAGACCTATCAGACCACCCGGGAACAAATTGATACCTGAACAAAGACGCACAGGGCAAGACAAATCCCCACAGTTAGCTTGACCTCTGCCTTGCTCTATTATTCCCCTCCTCAAGAAGACCAGTAGACCTTTGTTGATTTAAAGGAATGAATATCAGGGCTGTCTGTGTCCCTGAGTGACTTTGCTCAGTGATAAAACAGCATATTGCAACAGACTAATATTTTAAAAGCTTGTAAACACTGTGCTGACGGTGCGGGAAAACACATAAAGAACATTTGCTGTTCCTCTTTGACAGGAAACATACAGTCATACATCTTTGGCTTGTCACATGTGATTCCCTATCCTGATGCTTACCCAAAATGGTAATAAGGAAAAACTGAAGCACAATTCATGAGGGTCATGGGTTCTTTCTGTCATATGCCAGCAGAGGAGCATTCTAGGATTTGGCACAGCCAGAGCAGCTGACAACCTTGGATGATGTGAGATGTGGCTTCACAATGTCCGGTTCTATAGACTCTATGAGATCACAATCATTTGCAAGTATGTGCTTGACCAGGCATCTTGAGGCTTCATCAATGTTTATGTTTTCCTAAGGGAGGAAAAACAGTTTTCTCTTAATGCAACATTCTAAAATAACAGTCTCATATACAACAAAATCCAGTATTTAAAAAAAAATTGTGTACGTTTGAGTGTGTGTGTGTGTGTGTGTGTGTGTGTGTGTGTTGCTTGTTTCTCCACGTACATATTGTGCATAAGCATGTGGACATCAGAGTACACTCCCAAGTGATGTGTCTCTGGTACCTTCATCTTTCCTTGAGACAATTTACCAAATAGGCAAGGCTGGTTGGCCAATGGGACTCAAAGATCTGCCTCCCCAACTCTGAAATTAAAGGTAGCTTGTCTAGAATTTGTTTCCTGTGTTCTTGGGATCAAACACCAATCAATCATTATGATTATAAAGCAAATACCTTACCGCTGAGTGAGCTATCCAGCCAATAGTATTTTTGGTGATTCATGTAAAACTCTTTCTATACATCATCAATGTTTCCCTCACCCTCACCATGATCTATCTATCTATCTATCTATCTATCTATCTATCTATCTATCTATCTATCATCTATCTACTATCCACATCTATTATCTGTCTGTCTGTCTGTCTGTCTGTCTGTCTGTCTGTCTGTCTGTCTTTGGTTCTACACAAATGTTAAAATACAGATTTCATTTTTTCAAATAGGAACAATATTATTCGCTGGATATATTTAATGCCATTTTTGAATCAACTTTTTTATTTTTCACCTGTTCATAATATTATAAGAAAAAATGTATTTTCAGTCTAGCTGAGATTTATAATTGCATAGATTCATATTGCTTTAATAGTCTTAATAGGAAATACAGTCAACAGGATACCTTTTGCAGAAGTCATTAGCAGTTTAACAATGTCTTTCTGTCATCCAGCCAAATTATACAGATGCCATGTTTCTGGCCTCGAACTCAGGTAAGAACATGTGACAGCTGCTGGCCAATTAAATATGAGAAACTTGAGAAGGTATGTATCTTAATTTCTTGGTTAAAAGAGAGAAAAGTCAGGATTTAATTGTCCCACATTGTTGTCATATAAATTCATAAAAACCTTTAGGTAGGAATCCTTAGACTCTGTTCTAGCAAGCTTATTATGATACATGCAGCATGGATAGGAGCTATGCCTTTGCTATTTGAAATCACTAAAATTAGAAGTTATTTTAGTATGGTACCTTGACCTTCCAGATGGAGGTAACTCTTTAAAGGAAAACATGAAGTCTGAAGTAGATCCAGGGCTGGGAAGACAGCTTTGTGAGCAGCGTTTGCTACATAAGACTAAGGATATGAGCCTTGGAATCTATGTCAAAGCATGAATGCAGTAGCCAGAGGGTATTTAATATTAGCATATTCCTGAATGAAGATGTGAGGCACTGTCAGGAGACTTGCAGCTCAGTCATGAGCCAGTTAGTTTGACACTTGCACTGGAAGTACAACAAAAGACCTTGTTTCAAACAACACCCAAGGTTGTTCTCTGACTTACACACAGACACTGTGACATGACATGGCACCAGCCCCACACCACGCCCATCCCTGCCATACACACATGGGTGCTCACATAAGATATAAATTTAGCGTTAATAATACAGCAACCTTTACGTTTGAAAAGTGGAAGAAACATTTTATTCTAAAATATACATCAGATACTAATTGCTATGAATTGTGGGAATTTTTTTCCTGCTGGACAGGAATTTGCCACCAGGATACCAAAATCCACTTTTTCTCATGTAGAAGTCAAGGAAGATCTCCAATTAACTTTGAATCACAATCTATGGAACCTTTATAATGTAAAGTACAAGGGTTATTGTTTTGTCAAACTATTGACATCATTACATCTTTTTTGTCCAACATGAACAGAAATTATTTATCCCCAACATTTTGTTTTATGAAATAATTGTTCTATTTTAAGAAACTTGAATGAAGTTCTAGTACACAAAAAATGCCAGGGGTGATGATGGTTACCAAATGTATCCACGGCCAATGGCACAAGCTGACAATAGATGTTATCATATTCCAAATCCTTTGTACCTGACCCTGAGTTTATCTACTGCTAAAGCACAGGCTGTCATACCTTGTTATTGATTTTATTTTCTGGACTAGTACTCAATAATAGTCTCTGAACCTCTGTTTTGTCAACTATTAAGGGCTCTTTCTGACAACACAGAACTAATAAAAACTTGTTTCACTTGACTGATCATGGGTACATGTGCTTTGTGTCCCTATGCCAAAACCTTTCAGCTCATATTCCTTAATTCTACTTAGAATTACTGCAAATTAAAAATTAGGCTTTGAACCAGGTGGTGGTGGCACACACCTTTAATTCCCAGGACTTGGGAGGCAGAGGCAGGCAGATTTCTGAGTTTGAGGCCAGTTTGGTCTACAAAGTGAGTTCCATGACAACCCGGGCTACACAGAGAAACCCTGTCTCAAAAACAAACAAAAAATAAGTTTTGTTCTTATTGGTTCTGTTGCTACTGTTGAAGTAGAAGGTAAGTGACCTCTCTTCTGCAGCTCAAACATCTGTCCCATTCCATGGCAATCAGAGAGCAGCAGTACATGTGCCATTGCTCCCTGATGAGAAGACTGCTGTGCCCCTAAGTCACTGTCCATTCTTGGCATACCTGTTACACTTCTGTTCTCACCATCATCCCCAGTGGTCACACCTGAGCTTCTTGCTCAAAGGCCATATAATCTGAACTTAGGCAGTGTCTGGAACAGACCAAGATAAATGCTTTGCTCCTGAATCTAGCAAGTTGTTTATGTCATTAAGGAAAAGCCTGGTGGTCAATTGTTCTCAACTCTATTATATTCATGATGGTGAGACTGAGTAACCACACTTAGCCTTTTAGATCTTCGCCATGCCAGACAGCAGCTCTCACTAAAGAAACCATATATACTAGGGTGCTTTTAAAGTATATGCTGGATATTCAGATGCTGATTTTTGCACCCAGACATCTGGTTACATTACAGAGAATGGCAAGGTCAAGCATCTCTGGTCTCAACGTTATGTAAAACTTGTCCATCACCTCTGATTGGTTAATAAAGAGTTGATTACCCTATGACTGTGCAGGAGAGGACAGTACAGGCAGAATGTCAAATCCCAATGAGAGGGCCCCAGGTAGAGAGAGAGGAGCAGAAAGAGAAGGAAGGTGTGGAGACCATATGGAGACAGAAGAATTCACCATAAAGTCACAATAAGATGAGAGAGCAGTCAAGAGGATACACATGGATGGAGCAGATGGATCCAAAACAAGTCTGAGATTGCAAGTAACTGGGCATTTATCTGGACATCAATATAGGATTAGAATAGCTCAGAACCTGCCCAGCACAGTGCATCTTTTATTTGGGAGCGATATGAGCTAAGTGAGTATAGAAACTTCCTGCATTTATTTGGGAGCAAAGGGAGCATTAAGAACCTGCCCCAACACATCTTTCTATATACCCCCAATACCAGACATGGGCTATAATATGTTGGCAGATAGAAACCTTCAGTTCAGAAAGGTTATAGACTTTCACCATGATTGTAGAGCAGATGGATGGGAAAACCAGACACCCCATTCCCTGACCCGGACCCCAGCCCTCAGCATTCGAGTGTATCTCTTATCAAGTTGTATTTATTTTCAGGAATTTTCTAATGTTAAAAATATTTATTCCTTGTTGCCTTTATATATGCACATAAAGAACTTTATTCGTGCTCACTCTTACTGCCTTCTCTCACCCCTCCCTCTTCCACAGAAATACTTCCTTCACACACACACACACACACACACACAAACACACACCACACCACACACACACACATCCTTGAACACTTTCATATCTTTTGCTCTGTGTGACACACTGAGGTTAATTAAGGTTGTTGGTACAAGCATGTGTAAAAGGTTACTTAGGGGAGCACAGTTTTTTTTTTTTTTTTTTGACTGCACTATTGAAGAAAATGACAGCCTTTCCCCAATCACCAGCCACTACCACTGACGCTTCAGGGAGAGGTGGGGCCTCATGTGTCCTTCCCTGAGCCATGACAAATTGCTGCCCAAAGTGGTTTAAAGATCAAATGCAGTGACCAAAATTCTTTACCGAGCATCACACGCAATAGGTGCTGCTAAATGCACCTCCTTCTCATCCGTTACACACTATAAAAGTATGTTTACAGAATAGAAAAAACCTTCAACCTTCATGCATAATATAAATTAGGTGTTTTCGCAGTGTTTTAAAATTTTCCCTTTACATATTAACATGACAGTTATATGTGGTTTCATTCACTAATGTACAAATTGACAAAAATCTCTTAATGAGTATGGCTAAATTCAAATTCTAACAATCACGACGAGGAAATGACCCAAACCAATCATCGACAGCTTAGTTATATGGTACCCATAAAAGACAATATGATGCAGGGGAAATTGTTTTGAAGGGTAATTTATCAAGTGAAGGAGAGTGGGGTTAGGACTGGGGTGGGGAACAAGTGGAACAGAAAGGTAATAGAATCTTCACTGAGGTTGTAAATAGACAGTTCATGGTGATCAAGCCACATGCATTATTTTAACCAGGATTACCTGCTAAATCGTAGGCATAGAGGTATAGGTGAGTATGAACCATGCCAGTCTGGTATTACACACTAGAACCACAGATGTATAAAGTGTCCAGAAAGAGCATCTGGAAGCCAGTTCATTGCAGAGGTTTGAACACTTTGATCTCTGGGAGGGGAAGTGTTAGTAAGTACAATTCTATACAATCTCATTATAGACAAGACTGTAGATAAGACAAGACATGCCAGGGCTTGATTGGTGAAAGTTATGGCAGCATTCCCGACTCAGTCCACAGGATTAAAGATGAAGCCAGGAAGTGGTCAGGGATTCCATTTATTACTATATTCATGATATGCATGCTATAACTAGGAAGGGATATAACAGGTAGAGAAGGTGCTGCAAGTTACATGCCTCATCTTGGTTTCCTCATGTGTTTGGATCTTGTATAAAACCAGGAATGTTCAAAGCATCAATGAGATGCTTCCCCTGATAGCAAATGAGACAATCGTGTCCCACTGTCTCATGTGCATGAATACTTGGTTCCAGATGATGGCAGTGTTTGGGAAAGTTATGGAACTCTTAAGAGGTGTAGATTTTCTGGTTGAAATACATCATTAGTGATGGATTTCGACTTCTTATAGCCTGGCTCCGAAACCTGTTTTTTCTCTCTACTTCCTGACCACCAGGCTAGCCCACACTTTTGTTGCTATGTCTTTCTACTTATGGTAAACTATACAGCGTTTGGAACTGTCCACTAAAATAAATAAACACACTTCTGTTCTAAGGTGCTTTACATAATGATATTTTATCACAACAGAATAGTAATCAATATACCTAACTTTTCTCCTTTCAAAAAGAGAAATAAAAAAAGACCTACCACATGCGTGATTACAATTTCATCATATTAATATTTAAAACAAGGGAAATAGTTGGAGCAGTGAGGTGTGGGGAACTATCTATATCTTCTCACGTAGGGCTTCATCTGAAGGCCAGCATCTGAAGAACAGTAATGTGCGAATTCTGTCAGCTGAAGAAATTGAGATTGAAAACGAGGAATTAGCTAGCTCCAAGCCACCCATTAGAAGGTGGTATGATCTGGTATGTATTCAGGGAAAATAGTAAATAATGAGAATGACCCCAGACTTGCTACTAAAAGGTTGGTAAAGTATATAACCCTTAAAACTAGCTTGAACTCATTTCAATTCTTCGAAACATTTTCCCAATAAATACAAGGATGCAATGGACAGGTACTTGGTACCACAATGAAAAAGAGGAAGAGCATGCAAATGGGATCTCAGGTAAGCCTGCTTTTAACTGCTAGTACTCTTTCAAATATATTTAGTGTGCTTTTTCTTGCTTTCATTGTGCACCGCTAAAGTCACAGTCAAGTTAGGCTGAGAAAACAAATAGCAATGTAGAAAACAATAAAAGAACCATTTATTTAGTGGTGTGTGTATGTGTGTACCTGTGCATGTGTGTGTTTGTGTGTACCTGTGCATATACTGTGTGTGTGTGTGTGGCATGTGTGCATGTGTGTACAACTATGCCAGCCTGAGGAAGTAGATTTTCTCCCTCTACAGAGCCTTGAACTCAGATCAACAGGTTTGACAGTAGGTACTCTTACCTTCTGGGTCTCTTCTCTAGCCTAATACAGAACAAACTCCCCTCCTGCCATTTGTTCCAGGTCCCAGGTGGATGATAAAACCCTGATGGTTGAAACTTGAGTTAAGTTGCAAGCATCACTTCCTGATCTACTCTGCATCAATGACGGCAGTCAGGCTCACGTTGCAGGTGACTGTGCAGAAGCCGAACTGCTGGCTCAACTGTAAAGTGCTACCTGGGGATTGTTGTTTGCATATGTGACTCAGAGCAGTAACAGCATCCCAGGAGTATCTTCTGCCTGAAAGGGAATGCACACACTCAGTAATTCCCAAACCACACACAGGCTGCCAGAATCTGGCTGATTCACTCAGATGCCTGCAGTGTGAGGTGATGGGGTACTGTGCTGACAGTTTGAGGTCAGAATGTCGGGCTGTGGCTGGGGCCACCGCTATAGATTCTCTCCACTGTATCAATAGATACAGGAGAAACAGGCTTAAAACTGTCAGCAAAGCATTTGCAAAAACAAATGCTGTGCATTCTACAGTCAGACAAGTGAGTTCTCGTGCACTCACGTCTTTCTTTATGTCTCTCTCTTCTGTCTTTCTTTGCCTGTCTCTCTCTGACTCTGTCTCTCAGCTCACCCCTCTAATTAAAAAAAAACAATAAACAAACAACAACAATTAAAAACAACTTGCCAGCCACATTTTTAAAGGTAAGGAAGACATGGGCCCAGGAAAACTCACCTAGAGCAGAGCCAGTCCTTTGTCAATCTGTCATTCGAAAAAAATTAAAATAAAAAAACAAAAAAACAAACAAAAAAACACAACTTCCTTTATTAGTCTCCAACAGATTACACAACAGATTTCAGGGAATCCCTGTAAAGAGCTGAGTGAGGTACATGTATGCACAACTGCAGCACTGCAGGAGCAGAGACAGGGGATTGCTGGCCAGCCAGCCTAGCTGAACGGGTGAGCTCCAGGTTTTGTAAGAGAAGCTGTCCTAACAAAGATGGTAGAGAGGGTTAAAGGACAGGATTAATGTTAACCACTGTCTTCCATGTACACACACACACACACACACACACACACACACATATGTACACAGGTAGTTCACCATACCCCTCCCATGTGTACAAATGCACAAAAAAAAAGAAAGTCTGTATCCAATTAGAAGATAAATATAGTAAGACGTCTTTAAATTCAACTGTCCTTTTACTTCAATTTTGGAACTACTGTGAATGTAATTTAATACAGTGTCCTACACTGGTGTGAATATGATTTCCCCATGGAACAAAACATCTCTCTGGAGTCTGTAGAACTTTTAAGTTGTTTTAATCAACTCTTTAGAACATCTGTCTGTCTAAGATCAAATTATTTAATCTTTGACCCTCAATGCCAGAGAAGAAAAACAAAACAAAACAAAGGAAAGTTTAATAGAAAACTTTCACATCTCCTTCGTTAGAAGTCAGCAAAAAAATCACTTTCTACAGTCTTTTCAAACACATCAACTTCAAACAAAATACAAGATGTACCAGAGGCTTGAGGTTAGGGCACTAAATTCCTCAGTACTGTGCAGTTTTAATTAGAGCAGGAGAATGCTGGGTAATAGCACGACAGTAAGAAGTCATACGCAGATAGGAGGTTAACACTTAAGTGCCAGAAAGTTCCCAGCGCTTTATTAACTGAGGTCAATATGAACCCTGGTGCCTGTGTGGTGACGCCCACACTCGTGTCTGCTTTGCACTTTTCCCTCCATTTTGGTTTGGGGTTACTGCCTCTTGTATATCTCAAGCTCTGACCAGGCTCCCTTCCTCTGAGACTTGTTGTCTCATATGCTGCACTTATGGTGGAGTTTTTCACTTACTCTCCACGGCAATATTGACTAAACATTTCTGCAGGGGAAATTCAGTTCATAGAATGTTCTACACAAGATCCTTTAACAGTAACGTTCAGGACCTGGCTCTGGCCTTCACAGCCCTGCATTTTCCATTTGCTTGGGAAATGCTTGGCTACTTTTTATTTATTTCCATATTAATAGTCACCAGCACCCGTAGCTTTGTACTTTGCCACGATTTCTGAATGAGAAGGCATGTGTGGTATATAAAGAGAAACTAAAAGTTACCCAACTTCAGTCTAATAATTACTGGGAAGAGCAGATTGAGCTGCATCACTACTGGACTGGACACAGAACAATCATGCTGTCAGCACAGAGAAATGGCTTACAGAGAAGTTTGCAGACACACTCAACTATAGGGACTGTGTTCCTCTGCAACTGCTTCCCCTATCATCAACACACTCTTCTTGTCTTACTGTCCTTTACTTTCAATTTGTTTTTTCTTCATGGGCTCTGAATTGAACCCAAAGCATCTGGCATGCGAGGCCACTGCTCTCCCACAACAGTCCAACTTCAAACATTTTGCTTCCGTACAGCTTCAGGGCCTTAAATTCCATGGCTCTGCTCTATTACATGTCAAGGAACACTTCCTGCATCACCCGGGCAGCCCTGTACCCCATTTCAGCCTTGAAAAACACCATAGATTTACAGAGTAACCAAACACTAGGAGGAAGGGAAACAAATTGTCACTATTTCAGCCTTCTCTGATACCCCAGAAATTTTAGGCAAACAAAAGGAACTATGACTGACAGGCATTAATAGGTTACTGATTTGCCCAGCTTTTGCTGCCTGCTCTCCTTGCTTCTGAAAACATTATCTCTTCCGAGTGGCTTTCTGTCTGTTTTGGGAAATGCATTCTCTGTGTTTTCTGACTTTTTATAGCCACCTCACCTGACCCTGAGGACTGTGCCTTTCCTTCCTGTTAGTAGTGCCCCCAAGTTACCATGTTTAACTATGATGCATGCTCTGTGCTACTGACTCCCAACATGGCAAGAATGCTCTAAATCATATCATCCAACATCACTAATACCTATGGACAAGTTATAAATCATGTACCAGTTACATACTTGTCCTGTGTCAGC
Organism: Apodemus speciosus; assembly: GCA_002335545.1. Classification (NCBI taxonomy): domain Eukaryota; kingdom Metazoa; phylum Chordata; class Mammalia; order Rodentia; family Muridae; genus Apodemus; species Apodemus speciosus. The sequence goes on along the minus strand of BDUI01001611.1, from coordinate 78,155 downwards.
TAAGTCAATGGTCCTGAAGAACCTCAAGAAAACTGGGATCGCATCATTTTCTCAGTTATCCAGCCCACAAATCAAACTATTCACATGACCTAAAAACATTTATATCAGGGAAGCACTGCAGGCAAACAGATTCTTATACTACTCTTCTCCCTAAGTGCTGGGTATCAGCTCTCATACCTCATTGCTCTACTGTTTTTGTTTGTTGGTTGGTTGGTTTTTGTTTTTTTGTAAATCTGAAAAATGAGAAATGAGCAGTTTACAATGAATCGCACTCGGTCCATATTTATTAGTTAATTTGGTGGCTTTGAGGCTTAATATCTTTAAGTGGAATATTTGTAGCCTCAGGCTTCACACTCTCCAGCTTGGCACCTTGCTCATTCACCTCCATTAAACTCTGGAACCTGAAGAAACATGGCGCCATATCTATTTTCTTTCTCCTTCATCAAGTACCTAAAACCCTGATATTAGGCAGACAGCTCCCAAGAGGGTTTTGTTTTAGAGTTTGCCATTCCTGAGATGCACTTTCCAAATCCAGTGTGTGTAGCTCATCATGAATGATCACTCAATCAAAACACTCATGGATTCTGTTACTATTAACACTTCACTTTTAATTTGGTTGCATTTTAATTATCATTGCTGTGAGTCTTTTGCTAATTCAGTGTTAAGACACCCAATAATCAGTTTTAAAAAGAGAATACCCAAGTCTCAACACTATCGTTTAGTCTGACTTAATAACTCCATTCACGACAAACTACTTCAGATAATAACCTTTCTTGTTTGTCAGCTCTGGAAAGTAAGTGAACCAACAGAAACAAATACTAATAGTAATAATTACTAACACTACTTGCTTGGACACTTAGTATTCTGCTATACATGCTGCTATATATATAAACTCATCTGAGAAGAAATATATTCTCAACACCAATTTGGCAGAGAGAAGATTGAGACACACACAAATTAAATACTTAGCCACAGTGTATGCTGGATGTATTTGATTCAATTTCAAGTGTTATTGATTGCTCGCTATGAGCAGAAATGATCTGTCTTAAAGTCTATTTCTGTCTTGATTAAACACTTTTGTTCTGGCCACTCTGTGTTAATACTGCAAACTGAAATTGGAGCATCATTGTTCCAGGAAGCAGCATGGTGTAACGGAATGAAAGAAAGATTCAGGGGTAAGATCTATAATGTGACTTATCTCTAGGATAAGTTAAAAAAAAAAAAAAAAGGTTTTGCCTTCTCTTCTTAGTCTGCAAAATGAGACCAGTAAAAGCTTTATTTCTCAGGGCTCTTGGTGGAGTTAAGTAGTAACCAGAGATGAAGCACCGAGACCTTACCCAGTACAGTCACTGGTACTTCAACAAATGGAAGCCCCTACTCCTCTCTCGTTCTCTTCTTGTTTCAGGTCATTCTTTGGCAATCATAATCTGTGGGGAGTTGCCCAATTTGCTTTGGATGTAACAGATACCCTTCAAATACTGTCACCGATTTCCAATGAACAGGAAAAGGCTTGTTTGTATGCATCCTTCACTGGGATGCCAGGGTCACTGCTCTTTCTACTGTCCATCACAGTGACTGCAGACAGCAGGTCAGTAAATGAACAGCCAATCAACTGACTGAATGAGTGATCAGGTCTGCAGCAGAGTGACAAGTTTACATTACAACCTGAAAATACACTTAGATGTGGGTGATCTGGGTAGAGATTGAAAGAGAAAAATCCGTTCACAACAAAATTACTCTCCAAGCCAAACTGTCTATTCCAATTTGTTCCCAGCTGCTATTGGGCATCACTTTATCCAGGAGAAGGGGACAGAATGACTGAACTCGTTTAGTGCCATTGAGCTGAACTCAGTTGGATAATTAGACTTTCACCCAAGCCGACCTAATTTGAATCATGTATTTTCTTTGGAATTAATTCTTTATATTTTGTTGTTCCTAACTGTTTATAATAACCACCTCTGCTTAATAACTATGTTTATTTAGGAAAATGACAATTTTCTTGAGCCCTACTTATGAGATAGAAGTAATTAATAAATCCCGCTTGTCAGAATGTTCAAGCTTCATTTCCATTGATGAGTTAAAATATCCTTGCAGAAATCAACTTAGGGAAGAAAGGGTTTGTTGGCTTATGTTCCTGGCTACAAATCATTACTGAGGAGGACTAGAAACAAGAATAGAGGGATACTTTCTCTGATAGCTTTCTTTCCTATTACACAGCTCAGAGTACTGTGCCTAGGAAATGGGCTGGGTCTTCCAAAATCAATTAACAATCAAGACAATCCCACGCAGCCACAACCACAGGGCTCCTCTATCTGCATCACTCCTCATTAAGACTTTCATCTGAGCTAGAAAGATAGCTCAGCAGTTAGAAGCTCTTGCTGCTCTTGTAAAGGACTTGGGTTAGGTACCCAGTACCCACATAGTGGCTCAAAACTGTCTTTGACTCCAGCCCCATAGGATTTTATATCCATTTCTGGCCTCCATGGGTACGAGGCACAGATGAAATGCACATACATGCAGGTGAAGCACTCATACACACTACATAAAAAAATAAATATTTACTTAGGAAAAACTGTCAGTGTGATGGTTAAAAACTAATGAGCACAAAACTATAAAGATTATGAATATTACATTTGGTAAAATGTATAAATATTACATAATATCTAAGTCCATTTATTTTAGGAATAGATACTAGCCTTGTATATATGCCCTCTTTCTCTCTCTCTCTCTCTCTCTCTCTCTCTCTCTCTCTCTAGATATACATATATGTGTGTGTGTGTGTGTGTATGTATGTGTGTGTATGTGTGTGTGTCTGTATATGCCTATATTATTTAGTATTATCTTTACCAACAGTTCTTTTTGTTTTTACAAAAAAAAATGAGTGGCCAGTTCAAGCTTGATAATATCTTCCCAATCTTTCAGTTTAGTTTTTCTTTATATATTGCCCTTTTGTCCATTCCTTAATTAATTCATTAGTACAGTGTGGTGGTTAGAATGTGGTGGAAGGAATGGAGTCACATTTGAATTTGCATCATAAGCAATTGGCATTACTTGACAGTGATTAGGAAGTGTAGGTTCAAACCCAATTAAATGTTTTCCTTTATAAGAGTTGCTATTGTCATAGTGTCTCTTTATAAGAATAGAACACTGACTAAGACAGAAGTTGGTACCAAAGACTGGGGTATTGCTGTGATAGTCCTGACCATGTTTCTTGTTGGAATGTAGACTTTTGTACTTGGGATTGGAAACACAGTTGAATGCTTTAAGTGGGGATTAATGAACCACACTAGCAGGAGCATGGAAGACAGTGGTGCTGAGAACAATATAGACTATGACAGCCAACATCAAGAGCTTTTGAAGGAGAAGAATTTAGTATGTGGCCTAGAGAATGTTCTTATAATATTCTGGTGAAAAACTTGGCTGACTTTTGTCCTTGTTTGAAAAATATGCTGTTGACAAAGGAGATACCAGGGCATTCTGGTATAGACTTTGTTGTGTGGTTATTAGTGGTGACTCTTAAGCCCGTCTACAATGAAAAGGAGCAACTGAGCAAGGAAAAAAATGTACATTTAGAGTAGAAAACGGCCACCAGGAACTGTCATAGAGCTATTTCCAGTGTTTACAGAGATAAAAAGTTTAAAGAAAAGCCTGATCCTAAATGTAATAAAGAAAGTATTGACCTCAGGGCAAAATCCCACCCAGTTAAGCTTTCAATTTATGAAAAAGAATTAAAGAAAATGTTAGGGTTGTGTACGGTGGAACACCCCTTTAGTCCTGGCACTCACTCAGGAGGCAGAAGCAGGCAGATCTCTGAGTTCAAGGACAGACAAGTTTAGATAGTGAAGGAAAACATCCAAAGCAGAAATATGGTGAAAATGAAAATGTATTTGAATGAGGGGCCAATATTCTAGCCTCACCAAGCAGAAGAACTTGACAGCTTCCATTTGGCTCTGGTTTTAGAGTCAAGGATACAAGAATGGGGTTGTGGAATCTCTCTCCATGGCTAAGAAAGGCTGCAGAGGCCAAGTATGTGTCAGGAATCTCCCTGCATGGAGGCCCAGAAAGGTCTTGTACAAAGCTGGGGAGGTGAAGGCTGGGTTGTCTCAGATAACAAGGTACTGGCGATGCCATAGTTGTGGCATACCTGCCAAAGAGAGTTTCTAATCAGGTGTGGAGACAACCCAAGAAAGAGAGCTGTGTTTCAGGCAGCAAAGCTGAAAGGAATTGGAGATCTGAACAGTTCATTGACATCAGACATGGAGATGCAGAGTTTGGCATTTGCACAGCTGGTTTTGGTCTTGCTTTGGTCCAGTATTTCCTCACTATGCTCCCTTTTCTCTCTTTTGGCAGGATAATGTGCAACCTATGCCATTGTATGTTGGAAGCATGTGATTTGCATTTTAATTTTGATGGTTTTTAGGGGGTTCCATTTAGGAGATTGACAAGGGGTTATAGTTAAAGATATTGCCATGAGTTCCAGAAGAGAGGTTAAACTGTGGACTTTTAAACAATGAGACTTTCATATACTATGTAGACTTTTGAAGCTAGACTGAATGCATGTTTGCAATATAATATAGCCACAAGCTCATGGGGGCCAGATTGTGAAATGTGATGGTTTCAATAGGAATGGCCCCCCCCCCCGTAGCATATATTTGAATGCTTAGTCATTAGGGACTAGTGCTACTTGACAGAGGTTAGGAGGTGTGGCTTTGTTGGAGGAAGTGCCTCAGTAGTGGTGGAATTTGAGATTTCAAAGGTTCCAGCCAGGTAGTGTCTCTAT
>BDUI01001611.1:17670-66797 GCA_002335545.1 Apodemus speciosus | reverse complement strand
AGAAAGAAGAAGAAGAAGAAGAAGAAGAAGAAGAAGAAGAAGAAGAAGAAGAAGAAGAAGAAGAAGAAGAAGAAGAAGAAGAAGAAGAAGAATACAGGAGAACACAAGTAAACAAGAAGAAGCCCTTAAAGAGAAAACACAAAACTCACTTAAAGAATTACAGGAAAACACAAGCAAACAGGTGAAATAATTGAACAAATCAATCAAGGACCGAAAACTGGAAGTAGAAACAGTAAAGATATTATAAACAGAGACAACCCTGGAGAAAGAAAACCTAAGAAAGAGATCAGGTAGTTCCTCAGAAAACTGGACATAGCACTACCTGAGGGCCCAGCTATACCACTTCTGGGCATATACCCAGAAAATGCTCCAACATGTGATAGGTACACTTGCTCCACTGTGTTCATGGCAGCCTTATTTATAATGGCTAGAGGATCAGGGAAACCCAGATGTCCCTCAACAGAGGAATGAAGGCAGAAAATGTGGTACATTTACACAAGGGAGTACTGCTCAACTCTTAAAAAAAACTCATGAAATTATTAGGCAAATATACAGAACTAGAAAATATCATCCTGAGTGAGGTAGCCCAATCACAGAGGAACACACAGAGTATGCACTCGCTGATGAGTGGGTATTAGCTCAAGAGCTAGTAATGCCCAAGATACAACTCACAGACCACATGAAACTCAAGAAGAAGGAAGACCAAAGTGTGGATACTTTGATCCTTATTGGAAAGTGGATCAAAATACCCATGGCTCAAGGCCAACCAATGGAATGAGCATAGGGTCCCCAATGGAGCAGTTAGAGAAAGGACCCAAGGAGCTGAAGAGGTTTGCAGCCCTGAAGGAGGAACAATAGTGTATACCAACCAGTAACCCCAGAGCTCCCAAAGACTACCATGGAGGGACCCATGGCTCCGGCCACATATGTAGCAGAAGATGACCATTTCAGACATTAATGAGAGGTAAGGCCATTGGTTCTGTGAAGGCTCGATTCCTCAGAATAGGGGAATGCAAATCAGGAAATGTGGGGTGGTGAGCAGGTAGAGAGGGATGGGATGGGGGATTTTCAGAGGGGTAATGCAGAAAGGGGATACCATTTGAAATGTAAATAAAACAAATATCTAATAAAAAATAAAAGAAATGTTCAGCACCCTTAGTCATCAGGGAAATGCAAATCAAAACAACCCTGAGATTCTACCCCATACCAGTCAGAATAGCTAAGATCAAAAACTTAGGTGACAGCAGATGCTGGCAAGGATGTGGAGAAAAAGGAACACTCCCCCATTGCTGGTTAGATTGCAAACTGGTACAACCCCTCTAGAAATCAAGCTTGTGGTTCCTCAGATAATTGGACATAGTACTACCTGAGAACCCAGCTATACCACTCCTGGGCATTTACCCAGAAGATGCTCCAACATGTAATAAGAATACATGCTCCACTATGTTCATAGCTGCCCTATTTATAATAGTCAGAAGCTGGAAAAAAGCCAGATGTCCCTCCACAGAAGAATGGATACAGAAAATATGACACATTTACACAATGGAATACTACTCAGCTATTAAAAGGATGATTTCATGAAATTCACAGGCAAATGGATGGAACTAGAAAATATCATCCTGAGTGAGATAATTCAATTACTGTATGTATTCACTGATAAGTGGATATTATTCCAAAAGCTTGGAATACTTCAGATTCAATTCATAGACCATATGAATCCTAAGAAGTAGGATCAAAATGTGCATGCTTCAGTGATTCTTAGAAGGGTGAACAAATTACTCACAGGAGGAAATATGGAGACAAAGTGTAGAGCAGAGCCTGAAGGAAAGGCCATCCAGCCCCACTTGGAGATCCATCCCATATCCAGCCACCAAATCCAGAAGCTATTGTGGGTGCCTGGAAGTGTTTGCTGATGGAAGCCTGATATGGCTGTCTCCTGAGAGGCTTTGTGAGAGCTTGACAAATACAGAAGCGGATGCTTGCAGTCAGTCAACCATTGGACTGAGCGTGGGGGTCCCAAATGGAGGAGTTGGAGAAGGGACTGAAGGAGCTGAGGGGGTTTGCAGCCCCGTGAAGGGAGCAACAGTGTCAATAGGCCAGACCCCTGGAGCTCCCAGGGACTGGACCACCAACACATGGAGGGACCCATGGTTCTGGCTGCATATGTGGCAGAGGATGGCCTTGTTGGACATCAGTGGGAAGAGAAGCCCTTGGGCCTGAGGGTATTCGATGCCCCAATGTAAGGAAACACCATAGTGGGAAGACAAGAGAGGGTGGGTAGGTGTAGCAGCACCCTCATAGAGACAGGGGGAGTGGGGATGGAATGGGGGTTTATGAAAGGGAGACCTGGAAAGGGGAAAACTTTTGAAATGTAAATAAACAAAATATACAATAAAAGAAAAGAAAAACTAAAAGTACAAGAAAAAAGTTATAGTGTGTTTTGGGTTAATTTTGTATTCTACTACTTTTAAAAACTAACATGAACCTCTAAGATATCTCAAACACTGAGCCACCAACCTTGCAGCATACACGAGCTGATCCAAGGCCCTGACAATTATATAGCAGAGGACTGCCTGGTCTGATCTCAGTGGAAGAAGTTGCATCTAACCCTAGAGAGACTTGAGGGCCCAGGAATTGGAGAGGCTTAGGGGAGGGGACATCCTCTTGGAGACAGAGCTGAGGAGGAATGGGATGAGGAACTTGGGGAAGGGGGGCTAGGAAGGAGACAAAGACTGGACTGTAAAAAATAAAGATAAGAGAGGGGGTCGATTCTAAAACTATTCTGGTAGGGTTTTATGGTCTCTTACATGTAGGACCACTTTTTCCGCAGTAAGGAAGCTTTGACATCTTTCTCCTCCTTTCCTAATTGTATGTCTTTTATTCTCTTCAGTCACCTTATTGCTGTGAGAGTTTGAGCAGAAGTTGGGGAGTGTAGGGAGTTTCTAGTCATTCTGAGAGGAAATAATAGAAAGAGCCAGGTGTTTGTATGACCAAATACATTGGGTAAGTTTCTCAAAAATACAAATTAATTAAAATATTTTTGGTGAAAGCAGATATCCTCCTTTTGTTCATGATGTTAGTAAAAAAAAAATGCTTGTAGATTTTTCCTATTTAAGATAATATTGGTGATAGTTCTGTCATATGTAGTCTGTGTTATGCTAGAGTACGTTTCTTCTACTACTTGTTTTGGTGGGTATTTTTTTAATCATAAAGAGATGTTAGATTTTTTTTCTGTTCTGCTATCTGATATATTTACTTTGTCCTTAATGCTTAATAGACTTCCATTTGACTCTTCTATTCATGAGACTTAGATTTTTGTTTGATTAATTATACTTTCCATTTCTAAAGTTTAAATGTGACTTTTTAGTATTTATAAGAACAGTGTGTTTAATTTCTTTCTTTATCATCTTTTATTGAATTCTTTATTTCATTCACCTGTTTATGTGTATTCTCTTTGAGTTCATTCAGGAGCTTGTGTCCTCGTTGATTTTTTTAAGTGTTCTTATAATTAATTTTTGGCTTCCTCTGGAATTAAATCTAATTCAATCTAAGTGGACTATCTCACCATGTCACTCTGTATTCGCACCCAAGTCTGGCTTTCATTTTTTCCCCTCTTTCTTGTGCATCTGCAAGACTTAAGCACTTGGCCTTGTGTAGTTGGTTGGATTTTTTCTTTAAAAAGCATATTTTCTCTGGAAGTCACTGCAATAATCAAGTGTGTCTAGGCTGTAATAGGGTTGAGGTGCCATTCTGCTATACTAGATAGGGCTATACCTCAGAAGCTAAACCCTTAGTGCACCAGACATGATCTCCAGAATACTAACTGAAACAATCACAAGCAATAGGTAAGTTCACTGTGACCACTATCAGCTATATACAATCAACTCTATCAACCTAAAAAGAATAAAGCTGCAGGAGAGTGTGATATGTACTAAGATATTTATTGCTAGGGGTAAGAATGGAAGGAAAATCAGCTGGGTAAGACTAGGGATCAATATTAAAGTAAAGGATAAAGATGAAGAAAAACAGGTAAAAAAAAGTTGGGTCAGGATATCATTAGAGCAAGTGGTTTATTAGTGCTATAGATACTTACATTGAAGAAGTAAAAATATGAATTGATGGATAAAACAAAGAGAAAATGAGATATGAGAAAGATAGACAGTTACATTTATTGTATGTAAATAACAGAAAGAACACAACAGAATAGGTATGAAATGGAATGGAATAATCACACAAGCTAATTGATCAATTGAATAGAATAATCAAGGGATGCTTTTTCACTTGCTGTGATAAAATGTCATGGCCAAGACAACTTATTTACTTTGGTTTACGGTTCTAGATAAGAGTCTATTATGGAAAAGAAGCAGCTGTAGCAGAAAGACGAGACCTCGCATCTTCAACCTCAGTCATGAAACAGAGAGCGCAACTGGACCTAGGGTCAGACTATGAGCTCTGAAAGTCCACCATAGTGACAGACTTCCTCTGGCAGAGCCACCCACCCCAAACCTCCCTAAGCAGCACAACTAACTGGGAACCAAACATGCAAGAAATGGAATCTATAGGGGATGTTTCTCTCTCACTTAAACAACCACAGTAAATGAAAATTTAAAACAAAAGCCAAAGTGACATATATGGCTTCAGTCAATATCCCATCCTTGGTAAGATGCATGTTAGAACCATCTTCTCCATGAAGTATTTTCTAGAGCAAACTATGATGATGAGAGACTTGCTATTCATGCATCCAGATGAAACCTGATATACATGACTGGTCAATATTGATTTGTGCTGTATTTCTGCATAGACATCAAGAAGGGTGAGTCATTGTTCGTGAGTTTCTCAGACATTTGTATGAAGTGTTGTCCCCCAAAGTACTTCAGCCTCTGATGTGCAAGACATTTACACTTCCTTGAGTGAAACTCGGCCCCTAAGGCTCTGAAGTAGGCATGCCCTATTTACTTTTGGTCTGGGCATGCTCATCTGCTTTGGATTGCTTCTGTCAGCATCATTAGTATTAGCTTAAGTAAGTTTGCCCTCCTAAGTTTCATTCAGTACCTCAATGGCTTGCATGGAATATTCACGAAGTTCTCTGGACCTCACCCTGTTGATGGGAAGAAGAAAGTTTGAAGATTTAGGGACACCATGGTGCATCATTGTCTCTCTAACTGCTTCCTTCCAAGCTGAGCAGCTTAATTAAAGAGTTTCTCTTGGGATCTGCTCCTTCCTTACTCCATCATTATAGGCAGTAATGAGGCATGGCTCCCAGCAGGGGGACTCTTACCCAGAATTGCAATTGCATCCTCTCTACATGTCTTAGAGATCTTTTGTTTTAGCTTCTACAGATTTTCCATTTCTCTCTCTCTCTCTCTCTCTCTCTCTCTCTCTCTCTCTCTCTCTCTCTCTCTCTCTCTCTGAAAGCCCAGTTCCCCCTCTTTCCTGCCACTTTGTTTAGTGTTCCAGGTTAGTCTGTAAATTCCCTTATAAACTATCCATTCAATATGTCTGTATTTTAGCAAGTCTCTTCCAGTCTGAAAATTAATGTGATGCTCCGGCGCCACTCCACACTTCCCAGGTGTTTGGAGTTACAGATCAGATGTTTTCTTTCAGCTTTGCTAGAGCATAGGAAAGTGCCACCTAAACCTACTTGGCCTCCTTCCCTCTCTCTATGACATTCTCATCATTTCAGAATCTATCTGTGCCCAGCAGGCTAAGCCAGTCTTGAGCACTATCCCAGCATGTCAGGTCAGTAGGGCTGCCAGCTGAGGTGCTCCGCTACTCCTCACTTATGTCTAATGGGATATTGATTTCCACCCTGAATCCCAGCAGGCTCTCCCAAGAAATCAATATCTTACTCGCAGGGAAGCAGACAGAGATGAAATGGAAGGCCTTGAGATAAGGCTGTCACCAACAAATCAAGAATGCTTAAAAGATGGCAAACAAGACGCCATCGGAGAAGGCAAAGCATCACAAAACAGGGGACAAACAAAGTCCATACAGAAAACAATAAAGTAACACAGGGACGGAGAAGGCAAACAGGTCTTAACAATGAAGCCCTCCTGAGACGGGGAAAGCCCTTGCCGTGTGGCTAGAAAGAGTAGAGACACTGGTTCTGACTGAGGAGGAAAACCTTTGTCTGCTCTAATTTTTTTTTAAGTCACAAATTGACAAAGAGAGCATGAAGGTGAATCAACAGTTACAAGGTTTCGCCCCAGTTCTGATGCTCACCAGCTGGGTCACTGGGAGGAAAGCACTCATGTACTGCTATGCTTTACTTCCCACATTATAAAGTTAAGACAAAATACTGTTTTTTTTTAAAATGCAGCAATTAAGTATTATATTAATCAGGATTGGAATGAGTAACGAGCACGACGACAAAGTGCGTGCATAGGTACCAGTTAAGGATGAGAGGGCATGGGAACATGCCTGTGTCTTTTCTTCATCAATATTCTGAAGAAATTATCTGAGAATAATAAAATATATTAAATAGCATCTTAATGACTAAAAGGTAAAAAAAAAAATGTGCATTTGTGAGATTTGGACATAGTTTTAGAAATCTGGAGGAAATAGGAAATTGGCAGTTCTAGCATTTAGATAGCATAGATTAAAGGTTGGGTAAAGGAAAATGAGAGACAAAAGATTTCATGCCCACAGAATCCAGCCGTCCCAAGAACTGCATTTGAAGAGTAGCTGAAATCAGAGGGCCTGGGTGAAAGAGCATCGCCCTCCACCCCTTCTCTGTATCATACCAGTAACATCTACAACATCTACAGTCTGAATCAAATGTGCTTATGTCTTCCAAATAGCCTGAAAATGAATGTATAGAAAGCTTAATGAAAATGAATACAATGAAATAAAATTTAAAACGCTTTGAAATTATGTGGAAGAATGAAAAGTTTACAGACTTAAATGAGGTTACACCAACTCATCAGGTATATCATAAAAAACGAACAAAGATAGAAAACTATCAAATACACACACACACAATATATATATATATGTGTGTGTATACATATATATACATACACTGTATGTATATGTATATATATATATACACACATACATATAGTATATATACACACACACTGTGTATATGAGAAAGATAGAAAGTTACATATATTGTATGTAAATAACAAAGAACACAACAAAATAAGTATAGAATGGAATGGAGTAATCACACAAGCTAATTGATCAATTGAATAGAATAATCGAGGGATGCTTTTTCACTTGCTGTCATAAAATGTCATGGCCATGACAACTTATTTACTTTGGTTTACAGTTCTAGATAAGAGTATATACATATATACACAGTGTGTGTGTGTGTGTGTGTGTGTGTGTGTGTGTGTGTGTTTCTAAGGTAAAAGAACTTGGAATCCAGAAACACAGATGAGCAACAGCCATACACAAGGATAACATGTGAAATTACAGAGTACTGGGCTTAAATACATGGTCCCGAAACATGACAGACAATGGAAAACAGCTTCAACAGAAAGCTGTAGGCATCAAAAGGTCTGAGCCCTCTACAGAGCAGCAAAGAATATTATTATACAACAGTGGAGCGAGGCTTCCAGTAGTAAAGGGAAATAATTTTAAATCTAAACTAAAATTGGGTGAGGTGCAAAAAACGCATGTTTGAAACTATCAGAGTTAGAAACATCCGTGCAGCTTTGCCTGAACAATTTCGGAAGCTTGTGTTTCAGGTAATAGGGTGATGACACAGGGCTCCAGAATGCGGGAAAGCCATACTGTGGGTGAGCAAAGGCAACCACACAGAAAGGAAGAGCGAAGGTCCAGGAGAGTCAGCTGTGTGATGGTCTGGAGGACATTCAAAACAAACAGGAAGTGGGGAACAGAGGAGCCTGGGATGGAGTCTGCTGGAATAAAGCTGTTCTCAACTGAATAATCAGCAGAAAGGAGAATGTCTAAGAACATTAAGGAATAAAGTTTCACTGACCTTAACTATGAACTGCAAACTATATAACAACACTGTTGTGTTAAAGCATATCAGACAGCGTCATTATTTATGATTCAACTAAAAGCAGTGACAGGAACACTGGAAAGATTCAGGGTAGTTGAAGATGACATAGCCATGTGTATAGCCATTTAATGTTTCAGATAACACCTATGTTTGTCATTCTCTCACAGATTTAGAAAAATAACAGAAAACTGCTATTTATATCCTTAGGAATAGAGAAAAAAAGAATATATGAGGTTTGGGAAAACAGAGCTACATTCTAATTCTGACTCTGCCACAAGCTAAATACATAATTGAAGGTAAATAAATTAATTTTTCCACCATCTGTTTGGGTTTATTAAAGGTTGGTGAAAAGTTGGTAAAATGAAGAACTGAATTACTTAAGGAAAAGTCTCTTTGAAAGAAAGCATAACTCTTTAAAAAGTTTCACTAATATTAGAATTCTCTGAATTTGTAGTGACAATTTTCTAAGGATTTATATAATTAGATAACTCTAGTAGCAGCATCATGTTGCTGTGTAGATACTTAGCATTAAGATGAAAAAGTTAGAGGGCCTTCAACAATTGTTGGGTTCCTAAATGGGATTCTTAAAACTCCACACTACACCCATGAAAAAGAAGGCCACCCAGAGACTGCCCCATCTAGGAATCTACCCCATCTGCTGACATAAAACCCATACACTATTGCTGATGCCAAGTAGCACGTGCTGACAGAACCCTGGTCTGGCTGTCACCTAAGAAGTTCTTCCAGAGCCTGACCAGTACAGATGTGGATGCTCACAGCCAACCCTCAGAGTGAGCTTGAAAACTCCAATGGAGGAGTTAAGAGAAGGACTGAAGGAACTGAAAGGGATTTGCAACCCTATAGGAAGAACAATAATATCACAACCAGACCTCCCAGAGCTCCCAGGAACTAAACCACCAACCAAAGAGTACACACGGAGGGACCCATGGCTTTGGCTGCTTATGGAGCAGAGGATTGCCTTATCTGGCATTGGTGGAAGGGGAGGCCCTTGGTCCTGTGGATACTTGATGCCACAATGTAGGAGAATGCTAAGGCAATGAGGCAGGAGTAGGTAGGCAGGTGGGGGGGGGCCATCCTCATAGAAGCTGGGTGGGGGAGATAGGATAGGGTGTTTGGGGAGAGGAAACTGGGAAGGGTGATAATTGTAAATAAATAAAATAACCAATGATTTTTTTAAAAAGTATAATTTTCCTAAGAATCCCCTTTGAGTCTTTCCTTGATGTTTCCTTATGCTTAGTGGTCCTGATACAACGGAAAGGAAGCTGTTTTGCCAACATATAGGTAGCACTTCTACTAGCAAATTCTCTTACAGCTCTTATGAAGTGGATTTTTTAAAAATCAAACTTTGGGCTTTCTCCTTGGACACTGGGAACTCTTTGATTAAGAGAAACTGCCCCTAATTTTCAGTATCTCAATACTTAGCAAAGTGCCAACTTAAATGCAAAGCAGAAATTCTCAGAATGTTTTGAGAATAAATGAATGAATGAACATTAATCCAGCAAATATTACTATTGAAATTAAAATCACTGAAGTAATATTTTACAACAATATTTTCTTCCCCTACAATTATTTCTAAAAGTTAGATTGAAGTACTTGCAACTGCAATAAACCCCTCAAATGACCCCAATGTTCAAGTCCTTTCAAGAATCACTGTCAGAGGACAGGTTATTGGCCTAGATCCAAAACTGATGCTTGGTATGCCCAGTAAACATCACTGAAAAGCTTTCCTGGGGCTGTAGGGATTGAGTAAGGTGCTTACTGCTATGGTAGAAGGCCTAGATTCAGTTCTTCACATCAAGATTATGATTCACAAATGCCTGTAACTCCAATTCTAGGAGATTTAATGTCTACTTTTGGCTCCCTCAGACTCCTAGATACATGAAGCGCACAGAAACTCAGCCAAGCAAGCACACATCCAAATAAATAAAATAAATGTGCAAATATTTTAAAGAAATGTATGAAGCGTTCTTAGAACTCTGTTCTTTCTTAGTAAAAACAGACAAGTATGATAACCATTTTCTCTGGCTCAAATAACAATACAAGAAACTCCTACGACGATCATGCAAAAGAAAATCAGAAAGGAGAATAGGTGGATTATTACACTGGGTGATCAGATCCAAGGATTAATGTCAAGTTCTTATGGGATTCTAGGTAAGTAACATTACTATAGTTTGCAATTCCAGTTCTGGACTGAGGACATTAAGGGAGGATAAGGAGGTCTCCTTCACCTTCATTTCTTTCTTCTTATATCCCATTCACACAGCAGGGTACAGCAGCAATCTCCTTATTGTGCAAAGTATCTGGAGGGCTTTCTAGATGAAAGGAGTTGCATTCTCTAGAGTCCTTCTGGGAAATACACAAGTAATTTAATTTTTCTTTTCTGCAGAATTCTCCAAGGACAGAAGTCATCTGCAAAGGGCAGGAAGAGAATAATACAGTAGACAAATCTTCTGAAAGAGTCCTTGAAAGGAATGACAGTAAACACTGCTCTTCTATTCATAGCTTCTGTGATCACTTTGTCTGTAGCAGCTATTGTATTGGCTTATGAACAGGGACATTCATGGAGGAGGGTAGGGCTCAAGCTCATGAAAAATAATCATTACATAAAGTCTGAAGTGAAGAAAGATATTACCTGAAATCATTAATGTTGGATATCAAGCTGAGTCCTGAAGGAAGAGAACAAGGTGCATACAAGCAGGAAGTATATTCTGGTTACAAAGACCAGGAGACGATTTCATGCAACTGCGAATATTTGTGGAGAGACATGAAGTAAACAAAGCTCTAGAGAAGCAAGTAAAAAGCTCTTGGTGGAAGTTTTTGATGCTCAGGAAAGAGAATGCTGAAGGATGAGTAACAGGTTATATTAAGACTAGTGTAGATGTCTGTGTGTGAGGAGTTTCCAAACAAGAGTATGGCATTTGTAGAGAAAAACTGAGATCCAGACATGTCAGTTGAGATCTCTAGATGGTATGAAGGCACAGATCCAGAAAAAAGGAAGTTTGAAGGGTGAAAATCAATAATTACACCTGGAGGAAGATCTTCAATCAGAAGCCACAACCCAGAAACAAATTCTGGTTTTGGATCAAGACATGTGTAATGTGGTCAACTTATAAAGCCTGGAGATCAGAATTTAGTTATACCCTGTACTGGGCTGCACCCAGGAATTTTTTTGATCCCTAATAACCCAGGGATTTTATGAACTGTTCTTATCACCTACAGTTTTATGAAAAAGGGGGCTTTTGTGTTTCAGATGAGGCTTGAGCTAGGTGAGGCATTGCAAGCATCTTTAGTCCTTGGAATTCTCAAAAGAAGTACATAGGTCTTTTGTTCTTAACAAAAATAGTTATAGAAATATTTCTGATGTAGAGTTGGAAAAATGATTAGCAGAATACAAAATGGAATTTTGAGTGGCTAGGGAAATAGATCCATGGATAAAACGTTTGCCTTGCAAGCATGAATGAAGTTCATATTCCCAAAACCCACATATAAGCATGGCAGATATGATAAGTCTCTTATAATCCCAGTACTTGAGAGGCAGAAACAGAGGATCCACTAGGAAATCTGGTTAGTGAAGCTAGCTAGAGTTGGAGAACCTGACTCAATAAATACAGTAAAGTGATTGCAGAAGATATCTGTTATTGACTTTGGGCTTCCATGTGTATTTATGCACATGTACATATGCACTCCCTTATACTTGTGTAGCCACACACATATGACCACACACATACACATGCACACCACACACATGAAGGCAAAATGAGAAATCCAGTTCCTATAGGTCACATTAACTCCAGCCTTCCTGTAGATAAGCTCACTAGCTTGTAGCTTCTGTTTCCTTTCTCATAGTGAACTGATCCACATGAAAACCATCTCTAAACCAATACAGTGACTCTCCAAGGGGGGGGTGGGAGGCAGTGTGACCTTCTATCTACCAAGGTAGTTGGCAAAGTTCTTCACATTTTCCTGAAAGGCTTCTTCCCCATTCTCTCTGATACTCATTCTTCCTCCCAAATCATACTCCAATTAAGCACATGGTTCCTTCTGAAATCCCTATCTCCAAGCATTTTTCTTACCATGTTGCAAAGAAGACTTATGAAATTCAAAGAACCAAGGGAGTAGCTACAGAGGATTCTATGATTTTGTTGGCAGGCATGACGGAGAAGACTTTGGAATTTGAAATTTGAGTGCAATGATCATGTGGAGTTGTATTCTCTTATGTGTGACATTTGAACTTTTCATACTTGACTATAATGTAATCAAGTCCATCCCCCATCCTTCTACTTCACTGCCTCCTTTGTTTCCCATGTTCATCCAATTCCCTCCAAATTCCAAATAATTCCAAATTCTTTTAAAAATAAATAATAAAAACAATGAGTCCAGTGAGTGTTGTCTGCATGTGCACATGTGTAGGACTGTCTACTGGAGCATGCATAGCCATTCAGGAGCTGAATCCCTCAGGAAAACTGACTCTGCCTTTTCCAGAAGCCAGCAATTGCCAATAGCTTCTCAGCTAGAAGACTCCATGCCCCCTTTCGCTCTCCAAACTGACATTTGTCTTGACTTGATCTTACACAGGTCTTCTGCATGCTGTCACAACCCCTGCGTTCACCTGCGGCACTGATTTATTGCATCCAGAAAAAGTTAGTTTACTGATTTTTGTCACAGTGAAAACATGGCCAATTTTCATCTCATGCATCTTTCTCATTAGACTTTAATCTTCTGGAGAACAGACTCTTATTTTTACCATCTGCAAGTGTCAGTTGCTCAGTATAAGTAGTTATTGTAGAAAGCCACAATAAGAAAAAGCTACAATGTAGCACATTGTAGTAGTAGGGTGAATAAGATTGGCTATTAGTATACATATATTGAAATCTCAACACCTATATATGTACACACATTATATGTATGTTGTATAGATGTTATATATTTATATATAGTATATGGGAATAAACATATAAATATTAAAAAAAGATATCTCAGTTTTATTACATGCCAACCATGAGTACTTTGGGTAGTCACTTACATTTTCTACCTTAAATTTTAATGCCCTCATATGTAAGACAGGAACTAACAGCAATTTCATTACAAACTTGTTTGAAGGAAACCAATAGCACAGCATTTAATGCAAAGCTAGTCTTATACTACCTTGAAAAGAGAAGCTGTTCCTATTATAAAACATCTGAACAGTTCAGGATTCTCAGGTTACAAGGCCTCTTGTATATCCACTCTGCAATTTGACCAGAAAACAGTCATCAATAATGTGTAAACCATGAGCATGAGCATAGCTCTGCTTTAATAGAAGCTTAGGTTAATACAGAGGTGGCCTATATTTGACCCGCAGGTCATAGTTTACTGATCCTTGCTAACTTGTCTGACTATTAATCATTAATAAATGAAACCTATTGGAGATTTTTTAATCTAGGCAGCGAGGAAATCAAACCAATACCGTTCGGGGTAAGTTTTCATCACATGGCACCTAAGCTAGGATCCAGTAAACAAAGTCTCAAGATGAAATGCTATAAATTTCTAAATGTGAGAAAGCAAAGGTTTGGAGGTCTAAGTTATAAAATCACGAGCCAGGAAGGACACAGTGGCAGGAGCAATGCTGTCCCTTCTAGTCACCAAGCCACGGCAACCTTCTCTAATAGTCTCTTTCCACTCCCATGAAATGGGATGACTCGCCCTCTAACAAATTATAAGCACAGAGCTCGAGCATATTTAGAGAACTAATTATGCAAAAATTAACTAGGTATTATTAATTTATGCTGATCTGTAAGCAGATGGGTAGACTGAGTTTGTGACTCAGGCCTAAGCCACTCTCAAACTCAGGAAAAGATTTCCATTTTTCAAGCAAGGCATTAAGAACCTGTCTGGAATAATTATTCAGATGGTGCTAATACAGTCAAGTAGTCATTTTCGACCCAATCATGACTATTAAACCCAGCCAAAATCTTCTTTAAATTACACTTTCTAACTTTATTCTGATTTTAGATTTCAAATGGGTCTCATCCTTTTTTGACTCTAAGTTCTAACAACTACAACTAGGAGAACTAAAAAATGCAGGGATAACTGGATGACCATTTTAAAAGGCATGGACACATAAGTCAGCCTAACTATATCCTATAAGTTCGTCTAAAGCCATGGGAGCTGAATGTGCAAACTTATTTAATTTTTGAGAGCCTTGTTAAAAAAAAGAAACAATAATCCTGTTTCTTTGGACACACTATGGGCTTAGGGCACACAATTTGTAACACAGATCCTGAAAGAAAAGTCACCTGATACAAACTGTGTTCCTCAAAGAATACATAAAGTGACTATTTGAGGTTTCCTCTTTCACATTTTGACATTTGGGAACTAGAAAGAATGAAAGATGGCTTATTACTTGATGTAATAGAAAAGGATTTAAAAAATAACGTGCTATGCCCAACTCATTAAAAAAGAAATTAGAATAACTATTTACCCATACCCGAGAGCAATTATCTATGCAATTCCAGTTAGTATGAATGCATGCTTTATAACTGTTTATTTTCTAGATGCCTGTAAAATAAATGACGTGTGATAGTACCCTTTAAGCTGCTCCCAGAAAACTCACCAATATTAACTGCTCTCCATTCYGGCTTCAGAATTAACTTAATAATAATAAAAGAGCTCAGTAAATTTGCTGAAACACAGAAAGTGTTCTCTTTACAACAGCAACAACATAATTCTAGGCCAGCATTCCCATTGCTTTATCTAAGTGTTTAACGCGGTGCAAACCACTTAGGAACTGCCACTCAGTATAGCTGCCTCTAAGAAGAAACAGAGAAAACAGAACAAAAGTAAACTTGTTATTTGTTATAGCTCAGCATCAGATTATAGGAAGCTTCTTAATTTTTAAAATGTCACTATATAATAGGGTATGAAGAAACATATTAAAATAAAAAGATAAAACAACTGTAAAACATCAGGGTGATCATCTATGCTTCATTTTTTTTAATTTCTTTTGAATGATAATAAAGCCTATCCCATAAAGTCTAACAAATAATTGAGTGGGTTCTTGCATAAAAAAATTAAATCTTTGCACAAAGTTAACGAATAACAGGGGCTAGGGAGATGGCTCAGTGGGTAAGCAGGCTCCCTGCTCTTCCAGGGGAGGGAGTTTGAGTCCCAGAACCCATGTGAAGCTGCTCAAACCTGCCTGCAACTCCAGCCCCAGGGGATCCAACACTCTCTTTTGGCCTCTTCAGACACCTGCACACACGTGGCACATAGGCACACATAATAAATGTTAGTAAACCTTGTTTTAAAACCAAGTTAGCAAATAACAAAACTTAGAGATTGCCAGGCGCATTCAGATCACACAGAACAGTAGAGTCTAAAAGGCGCTGGAGTAAACGTGTTTTTCTCGCCCTCCGTACATGGTAAGCTATATTCTCATTTGGAAACCCCAAAGGCCAGTGGATAGTGTGTGTAGAAAATATACATCCAGAAAAACAATCCAACTTGATCTTCCGCAATGGATTCAAGCCCCACAGAGAAACAGCTTAAGGAAGAAAGTTTTTCAAGCCACCTAGCAATGCTGAACCTGTTGTCTTCTGAAGCAGTGAAGAATTTAACTTTAAACATAACTCTTCTTGGGTCTAGCAGAGGCAGATTGTGGAAAGCTTATAAACTACAGAGTTTTCCGAACAGAGTCTTTTCTGCCATCTTGCTCCAGAAAAAAAAAAAAGGATTCTGCATCTTATTGGTCACTTCCTAGTCTATTTAATTGGTGCAATCTAGGTCATAAGATTGGGACTTAATTCCAGAAGAAGTAATAGAGGAAAATATGAACAAGTGAGATATTTCAGTGGGGAATGACACTTGCTGCCAAGTCTGACAATCTTCCATTCCTGGAACCCAAATAGAGGAAGAGAAGAACTGATTCCCAAAGATTTTTCTTTTACTTCCACACATCAAGACACACACACACACACACACACACAGAGAGAGAGAGAGAGAGAGAGAGAGAGAGAGAGAGAGAGAGAGCAAAACAAATAATATCTGAGAAACTATTATAAATAGCATATTATGTACTTATCTAGAATAGACAAATCTATGAGTTTAGTCCAATCTCTAGCACCTCATAAAAACATGTGTAGTGACAGATGCCTATAATCTCGGAGCTCAGAAGATGGCAGCAGAAAAATCAATAAAACAATGTCATACTAGGTCAACCTTGTCTACACATAGGAAAATAATAGTACATGTTCATCCTTGACTACCTAGTGAGTTTGAGGCCACCTTAGGATATGGAAGATTTGCCTCCAAAAAAGAAAAAGAAAAAGAATGAAAAACAAAACAAAAGAATTATAGGTTTTCCCTGTGTAAGTGAACTAAAAAACTCTCTAAAGATAGTAAATGCGTTTAGCGCTAACGAAAATACAGGAGGGAAAACGCTGCTGTGTCAACTGTTCACTCTTTTGCCACAATAAGTAGCACCATGTCAGAAGGCACAGAGTCAAGCACATTCATTCTCTCATCCACAGGCATATTTTGCGCTTTAACTCAGATTAAAATAGCTGCTTCCCAATGCACCTAGTGACCTAGAGCATTTTTAGAAGTGTGTACCTCCAGACTCCCTCTACATAGAATAGAAATAGTTGAGGAATCTGCCAGTAGTAAGTCTTGAGGTAAAGGGAAACAAGAACAGCAAACTGCAGATTTTCCTTCGTGATTTTGACTCATCCTCACTATTACACAGATGCAACATGCTCCATTGTTTCCAGCTACACTGCCATTACTCAGCGCCGTTCCTGCACTCAGCTGCACCTGAAGAACCACACTTTAAGAGCAAAACGAAGTGGTGGTCGGGGGAGGTCAGATACAAAAGGACTTCTCACAAAGGTGCAGCGGTGTGTGCCTCAGAGCCAAATATGGACAGTAAAACCCAGACTAGCTGATGGGCGCTGGGC
Organism: Apodemus speciosus; assembly: GCA_002335545.1. NCBI lineage: Eukaryota > Metazoa > Chordata > Mammalia > Rodentia > Muridae > Apodemus > Apodemus speciosus. The sequence goes on along the minus strand of BDUI01001611.1, from coordinate 49,871 downwards.
TATGGTAACAATCAGAAGGAGTGTGCATGTGTGTGTGTGTGAGAGAGAGAGAAAGAGAGGGGGGAATGTGTGTGTATGTGTGTGAGAGAGAGGGGGGGAATGTGTGTGTGTGTGTGTGTGTGTGTGTGTGTGAGAGAGAGAGAGAGAGAGAGAGAGGGTAGGATGAATGTGTCTGTGTGAGACAATGAATTCATACGNAGAGAGAGAGAGAGAGAGAGAGCAAAACAAATAATATCTGAGAAACTATTATAAATAGCATATTATGTACTTATCTAGAATAGACAAATCTATGAGTTTAGTCCAATCTCTAGCACCTCATAAAAACATGTGTAGTGACAGATGCCTATAATCTCGGAGCTCAGAAGATGGCAGCAGAAAAATCAATAAAACAATGTCATACTAGGTCAACCTTGTCTACACATAGGAAAATAATAGTACATGTTCATCCTTGACTACCTAGTGAGTTTGAGGCCACCTTAGGATATGGAAGATTTGCCTCCAAAAAAGAAAAAGAAAAAGAATGAAAAACAAAACAAAAGAATTATAGGTTTTCCCTGTGTAAGTGAACTAAAAAACTCTCTAAAGATAGTAAATGCGTTTAGCGCTAACGAAAATACAGGAGGGAAAACGCTGCTGTGTCAACTGTTCACTCTTTTGCCACAATAAGTAGCACCATGTCAGAAGGCACAGAGTCAAGCACATTCATTCTCTCATCCACAGGCATATTTTGCGCTTTAACTCAGATTAAAATAGCTGCTTCCCAATGCACCTAGTGACCTAGAGCATTTTTAGAAGTGTGTACCTCCAGACTCCCTCTACATAGAATAGAAATAGTTGAGGAATCTGCCAGTAGTAAGTCTTGAGGTAAAGGGAAACAAGAACAGCAAACTGCAGATTTTCCTTCGTGATTTTGACTCATCCTCACTATTACACAGATGCAACATGCTCCATTGTTTCCAGCTACACTGCCATTACTCAGCGCCGTTCCTGCACTCAGCTGCACCTGAAGAACCACACTTTAAGAGCAAAACGAAGTGGTGGTCGGGGGAGGTCAGATACAAAAGGACTTCTCACAAAGGTGCAGCGGTGTGTGCCTCAGAGCCAAATATGGACAGTAAAACCCAGACTAGCTGATGGGCGCTGGGCTATGGTAACAATCAGAAGGAGTGTGCATGTGTGTGTGTGTGAGAGAGAGAGAAAGAGAGGGGGGAATGTGTGTGTATGTGTGTGAGAGAGAGGGGGGGAATGTGTGTGTGTGTGTGTGTGTGTGTGTGTGAGAGAGAGAGAGAGAGAGAGAGAGAGGGTAGGATGAATGTGTCTGTGTGAGACAATGAATTCATACGTAATGCATCTGGGTGATCCACATACATTTTCTCAATAATTACAACAACTTCAGAAGATGGTGAGAAGGCAAATCCCAAAGCTGAAAGTGGGAAGACTCAGACTAAAGCCACTAGAAATGCACAAGGTGAACCTGTTAACACGTAGCAGGGTTCAGTCAACCCTTGAGATGAGCTTAGATGGCAGGACTCCAAATTTTTATTATGAAAGCAAATTATGAAAATTATGTATGGTCACAGGAAGGCATAAAATATTACATTGTTAGAGTAAATGGGCAGAGAAAGATGTACTGAGATCCCACTTACACATTTAAGTGTAAGCTTACAACCAGAGATTTAAAAAATGTTGATAAATAATGCTAAATAGCAGGCATGAACCAGGAATGTTTGGGGAAAGTTGACATGCTTGAGGGAGCAATCATATGTTACCTAGAAAATCCACAGTGAGCACTCATCCACACAGGCTGCCAAGAAACATCTTATTTGGTAAAGATCATTTTTCGTTCCTTTGAATTAGTATAAGAAGATATGACTTAAAGATCAGACACACCACTTTATACATACACACATATATATATGTGTGTATATATATGTATATATATATATATATATACACATAAATATGAAAGTTACTGAAGAAACCTCAAGGCTAAGACATGAAATCCTCCTTAGCAGTGGGGTCAGCAGCATGGTGGAAGGTAGTTTTCATTACAAGCTCCAGTTTACATTAAGAAAGGACAAGGTTACTACTAATGTCCATAGGATTTCTACATGTTGTGTCTATGAGGGCAAAGACAGAATGTGTGGCTTTGGCTCATTAGTAGTTTTTGAGATATAAAAAGGGAAAATGTAAATCAGATGTTCATTGCCAGTTGATTATGATATCATGTAAGAGATCTCCTTCCTTTATCAAAATGCTTTATAACATACACATCCCCTGATTCCACAAGTAATAAAAGAAGGTACTGTTTGCTGTTCCCAAATGCTGCCATCTCAGGGTCAACAGGAAGTTTAATCTGGGTCTCAGTTTTATGGGTTGCAATGCTGTTTTCAAAACTTAGCACACTTTTATCTCAGACCTGTGAAAGGACTTGTTCAGCAGCTTGGCACTCTACTTTGCCAACGATGCATATTTTTGCAGAAGATTCAAATATTGATGGTGAATATTAACTCAGGGTCAGCAAGCCATTATTGTTAGGATGCTCAGCAGAGCAACTTGAAATGAGTCCCTTTTAGAGAGAAGAGGGAAGTAGAATGTAGATTCTGTGTTTCACCATGTGGTCTTATACAATCATGTGTACATTGCTTGTTAAATTTCATGGCCCACTTTCCCACACGTGTGCATAGTTTCTCTTCAAACTTGTGTAAATTTGTATAATTAGAAATGCAGTATTTAAGTGGGAAGGCCAGCCAGGCCTGAAGCTAATGAGCATAGGATTCTCAGGCACATAGAATTTGATTCTGCAGTGGAGGGACACAGAGAAGTAAGGAAAACAAAGTTAAGAAAGTTCTTAGACCCTGAAGAAATTTCAACCCACCCAATAATTCATAATAATCTCCTTACCCCTTTTCTTGTTAGTAATTAATCAATATTCCACACACTATAGATTTGACATATGCGATGTTATGCTATGCTGTGCTGTGCTGTGCTATACTGTGCTATGCTAAGGCATGAAGACTGATTGTATCTGCTTTATAAATATCACAGTTTCAGTGCACAGAATACTTGACTGGTAAGTAAGATACTTGATGGTGTCGATTCAGTGAAAGAATACTAAAAGACTTCTTCTCCATAAAAATCATTCCTTCCAGTTCACCAGTAGTTAAGAACAGTAATCCAGACAGCTATGTCTCCATGTGAATAGATGAAGAGTTGAAATAAAGCAAAAAAGCAATCAAGAAAGGAAGAATGAAAGCAAGATAAAAAGACAAAGAAAGGATCTGAAGGAAAGGGCAGATGGTGTGAAAATAGGGTGTGAAGCTTAGGGAAAATGAAGACAATTTTAGTTGACTGGTATTTTGGAATGAAAAAGAAAATTCCAGGCTACCATTCAGGGGAAAACTACAGATGTTAAAATTCCCTGTGTTCATCAAGAACTAAGGGAAGAATAATAGGCAATGGCTAATTAAGGACTAACGGAGAAAACGAAGTACACTAGAACATGAGAACTGAGCAACATAACTCTCTAAGTGCAAGGAAATCTTAGTGAGCAGCTGTGGACCAGAGAGGGGCCAGGTGCTGAGTGTGTCCAGAAATTATTCTCACAAGAACTGCTTCGACTGGTACCCCAGCAGTGGGACCACCAGCTCTTTTCCCTCTCCATCATCTTGTGAGTCGAGCAGCAGCTTCACCCTGCTCGGTTTCCACTTCAGGGATATTCTCAGATATGCTTTTTCTTTCCCGTCCCTAGATAATCTTCAGCAAGGAATCCAATAATGTTTAAATCAAAGGAAATATATTTAATGAAACATTTTATCTCTTCCAGCTATTTGAAAATATATCTGTAGATTATTGTATCTGTAGTCAGATACTATGTAACAGAACACCGTAACCCACTTTGAATGGTGGCCATTCAAGGAATTTCCCCCACAATTCTCTGGAGCTATGTAAAGATGTCTACAATGTAGTCTACTGATGACCTCCCTAAGTAAAGACATTATACCTGTCTTATGCACATTTGAACCCCAAACAAGTAGCAAATGCTTGGGCTTCACAGATATCCCTAAATATTTGTTTTACACTAATTAAAGAGAGTAGAACAGATATGACAACAAAATTACATAGATCGTATTCTCAATAATCTAAACGATATATTTATATGCACACAGAAAATCTCAGAAAGCACAAAAAATAAGGTGATGAATATGCTAATGTACCTAGTTTGATTATCATCAATGAGTAAATGGATCAAGGTACACTGCCTGACATAAATTTGTCTAAGTATTATATGTTGATGAAAAGTAAATTGAATTAAACAAATTCACTATTAAAGTTATTCCCTGCTTTGAATGAGATTTAATATGTAAATAAAAAATGGAACTGAGAATGAGAGTAGAAAAGAAAGGTTGTACTAAGAAATCGGAGTAATGTAAGGGACAGTTCTAAAAGTGATGCTCTTTGTACACAAAGATTCCTAGGTCCTGTTTCTTGTATAGGCTCCCACTTGCTGGTACTTCCCAGTCTCCCAGAAAAACCAGAAATACCAAGCTAGGCTATGCTCTCCACATTTGTACTATTCTAGCTCTTGCCCCACTATCCTAGTATTCCCAGTAGGATGGTTCTATATTATTGCCATCTGTTCATTCATATGACAAAGTGTAACTCCTGACATGCAGATGCATGCACTTACCAGTCACAGTGTGAAGAATAAGACAGTGACACAGAATGTGACATCTATTTCATATATTTTCAAATATTTATGAATATATATATATATAATTTCCTATGAAATTATATAATGTTGTAAGGACTAAGTGCAAGAATGTTTGTAAAACATGCCAGTACAAATTGAGCTCAAAAAATTGTGTATAATTATAATTATGATCAATGTGGCCACGTACAAGTGGTTTGGCTTATTTAGTCATAGTCATCTTAAGTAATAAATAATAATTTCTGCCACTTATTACTGAACCATGAGACAGAGAACAAAACAATTTGCTAACTCTAAATCATTGGACAGAAACATTATTATCACTATGATAATAATAATGGCTCTATGTAGGGTTCTTTGCGAATCTTACTCTATTAAGCTTATTACTTAATGTAGCATTACCTTGGCTGATGTCTCAAACCATCCTACGAAACCATGCTCCTTGCAGAACTGGTCCATCTTGAGTCCATTGTTCACAAGCACATCCTTCCCTTCGTCACATTTGTTGGCCAACAAAACCACTGACACTGGCTTACCATTAGGGAGAGTTAACTTTGAGTCCAAATCATTTTTCCACTTTGCCACGGCTTCAAATGTGGCTGGTCTAGTGACATCAAAAACAATAAATGCCCCCATAGCTTCTCGGTAATAAACTCTTGTCATGTTTCCAAATCTTTCTTGGCCTGTCAACAAAAAGAGATAGATTCACTAAGTTACTAAAAATGGAATCGTAGTTGCACACGACACTGGAGCTTCATATCCTCCCCAAATGAGCAGGTGATGAATAGAAACTTTGAATGCTGACATTTAAAGATAAATATATAATTGTGCAGCTATGTTGTTTAATATTTACAACCAGAAAGGAAACTTTAATTTTTTAAAAACAGGTTTTTGATTATTGGGCCTATAAGATGGCTCACCAGTTATAGGCTCTTGCTGTTTACACTAAAGACATGAATTCAAACCCTATAACCACCATGTTAAAAGGGGAAACTGGGCTACCTCAACTTGTCCTCTGAACTGCACAAATGTGCTATAGTACATGTGCTTGTACGTTTGTGTGTGCACATGAGTGGACACAAAAAAGTAAATAAATGTGACAGAAGTATGACATTTCACGGAGAAAAAATGGTATGTAGCATACAATATATTATAACTCTGCTTATATAATACCTCAATAACTGTATGAGGATATTTACATTAAATTAATTAAAGCTGGATAAAATTTTAAATTCGATCCATAAATCATTGTAGTTAGCTACATTTCAAATGTTAAATAACTACATGTGGCCTTCTTTGGAATTCAGGGTAAGATGGCATATTAGGAGCTGTGTCTGTGATACTAGTTGAAAAAATATTTTATGTTAAAAAATAGATTTTAGGGCTGGAGAGGTGGCTCAGTGTTTAAGAGCACTGAGTGCTCTTCCGAAGGTCCCGAGTTCAAATCCCAGCATCCACATGGTGGCTCACAGCCATCTGTAATGAGATCTGATGCCCTCTTCTGGAGTGCCTGAAGACAGCTACAGTGTGCTTACATATAATAAATAAATAAATCTTAAAAAAAAAATAGAAAGTCACTCTGTAAAAAAAAATAGATTCTATTTTTATAAAAGACAGAGCTATGTAAAACAGAAACCATACCTTGGTATGGCTTTACTCACAAAGAAACAGCCAAGCCAGTGCTGCAGCCAAGGCACACTGCCTGCACCCTGGAAAATCGAGCTGTAGCTGCCTGGAAAGCAGATTCCCAGACAACCAACAATGTAAGACCAGGTTTCAGAAACCTAACCAGGTGGGAGAGCGCAGCCAGCTTCCAAGGTCAACATGTGGCACAGCTCTCTGAGGCTGAGAGAAACTCCAAATGCACACACCCACTCCTGCCCATTACTTAGATGAGCTACAATACTCGTGAGAAGTTTGAAGCAGAACTTAGTATGGCATACTGATTGGGACAACAAGGCTTCAAGCAAAACAGACTGGAGAGAGCACCAGAAGTGAGAACCTTAAACTGAAAACTACAGTAGCTAAAGCAGTAACTTACAGAAGAAATGTAAATATCAAGTGTCCAGAGGACAATTTCAGTAAAGATCTGAAACTACAAAAAAGGGAACCAAATAGAGATTTTGGAAATGAAAGAATAAATCAATCAAATAAAGAACAGGAAGTATGTTCAACACAGAAACCCAAGCAGAAGATCTAATTTCAGGAACAAGAGTGAAAATTTGGAAAATATTCAGGCTTAAGTAAAAACAAAATTAATGAATGTGAAAAAAAAAAAACTCATAAGAACTATTGGTTGTGTTCAAGATACAGAATCTAAAAATCTGTGAAGTAGAAAATGGATATGGTAAAGCCTAAAGGAATAGAAAATGTATTCAATAAAATTAATGGACTTTTTTTTCTATAACTAGAGAGACATTCAAATGCAAGAGGCATTTACAATTTTCAAATATTCATGACTAAAGAAGAATCCACCACAACATAGCTGTTAAAATGTCAATGGTAGAAACAAACAAAAGAACATTAAAAGCTATAAGTTAAAATTACCAAATCATTACATAGATAAGTATTATCAGAATAGCATCAGCTCTCACATCAACAATCTTAAAATCCAATGTGAAGCCCCAAGACATATTTTAATTAGACAGAAACTCATTCATTGAGACATACAGATTTTAGGTCTGACTAATCTCAGAGCATATTGTTTTTCATTTGTAAGAGCTTTAAAATAATGTTTTAATTACTAAGAGGAAAAGCCATGTAAGCATGAAATGCTATGCTTTAAGCCCTCGAAGAAAAAAAAATTATCAAAGATGCCATACATAGAGAGTTGTCTCTTAAAATTGACAGAGAATTTAAAAACATCTAATAATAAGCAAAATATAAGGCACTTATGACAATCAGGCCAACATCGTAAAATTTATTAAAATGGCAAACTACACAGTGAAAGAAGAAAAATAGACTTATCAGTGGGCACACACAAAATAATACAGTTTATTACAGGAACTGATAAAAGATTGGGAATTGATAAGGGATCACATCATGTTCAACACAGGAAAACAAAAATCCCCAAAATGAACTAGAGGGGAGAAGAAACATTAACCTGCCCTCCTCCCCCAAAAAATCATGAGAATATCAAATCCCTCTTGGTAACAACTGGAAATGCAACCAGACTTATTTATTGAAAGAAAAAATAACTAATAGATTAAAAGCAACATTCAACTAGTAAGCACTAATGAAATCCATTACTTTATCTACTAATTGTTTTTAAAAGTTGCTAATTTAAAAGTACCCACATATATCTACACATTATACAATGCCAGTACTATCTGAATCAACACAGGTTATAATGGGAAGACAGACTAATAATTAAAGTATGTAGAATGCTAAAGAGGCATTCAAAATATATTTCCATTAAAGGCAATAGAAGTTAGCATATTCTGTATGTTTACGCCCCCTCAATAATATGATTTACATAAATGACCATTACAGAACAATTATTATCCTCCATGTTTATTTTCTTATCATTATTGGTTTCTTGGAGATTAAGATCACACCTAGGGGCTCAGGAGTGCTAGGTAAATCCTCTACCAGAGGGCTACACTCCCAGCCCTTATGCACAGAATAAAATGAGAAAATTGAGACTTGGAATGTCTGTAGCATTATCAAATTAAACAGGTGGCAAGCTTGCAAAGTCAGAATCTGAACCTCAGCTTTCTGAATTCAAAGCCATGTTTATTCGCTAACATCAAGTGCTTTCAGCTTCTACACCACACTCTTGAGCTATCTTGACTGCAGACTTATGTTCCAGAAGCAGCCAACTCAATCCAATTTTACAGACATTCACTGGACATATATAGAATCTCTGACAGTCTGTGGTCTATGTCCTTACAACGGTGAGCCAGTCTCTTCATTGAGTAGTCTACAATCTACATCTCTGATAATGCAGAAAGCCATTTTTTTTCTTAAAGAATAAAGATTGGTTTGGGAATTAGTTGCAGTCGGCTGGAATCAATTTGACTCTGAAAATCTTCCAAATGAGTACTGGTGAATTCTTAGACTTTCTCAATTAAGCCTTCCTCATCTGGAAAGTGTTTAGAAGAATATGGAGACCAGTTTTATGCAGATGGAATGCATTAACATAGACTATACAGCACTCAAATTCGCTTTACTATGTTAAAACATAATAGAAATAGGACATAAGTTCTAAAAATGGAGTTTTAGATCATAGTTTAAGACAAGCCACTATTACAGGTACTTGAGCAGAGACAAAAGAAAAGGTGAACAAAATCCTATTACCTCTCATTCTGTTTACTAATGATTGCTAGAGACAGGAAGTATTGAAGGATGGATTTTTATTTCGTGAGCCACAAATCTTTACTTACTTTGGATCATAAAATTACAATAACCAGAATCTTTTCATAGAAAAATAAAATACTGAAAATTCTATGTATTTAGGAAAATTCATGTCAACAGGGCCTCTAACTATACTTTATATAAACTTAGAGCACAATGTTTTGTCCTGGTAAATTTTCATAAAAAGCAATAAATATTTAGAAGGTTATTTTCTCATTGGTATTACAGAAAAGGCAGTTTCCTAAATATGCCTTGAGAAAGGATGGAATTTGATGCTCTTGACTTAGTATCTGAGCCTCTCCTCAGGACTGTGTGCTAGAGAGTAGCATTTCGTCAGAACCAGCACATGACAATCCAGTATTTCTTCCATAGGTTGCACAATAGAGAAACTTAAAAATGTTTCCCATAGTCATCAAGTCAATGAAAGGGTAAAACATTTTTCATATGACCCACAACCCATGGATGAACTTCCCTTTTTCCCAAATGCCGTCCCTTTTCATTTTTTTAATGCCATATACAAATAATGATCTCCTTTGATTCCATTCAGGGTAGAGCATGACATTTCAGTACAAATGGGGAAAAAAGCCCTCTGTCTCATTCAGAACTTGGAAGGCCTCTAGGCTTGTTAAAGATGTCTCATGATCTTTCTAGAGAGCTAACCAAATGAAGGGCAGTCATGGGTTATTCAATAATCTGCTTGTCAAGAGGTTTACAAAGTAGATGACTCTCAAAAATGAAGATTTTACTTTTAACATATGGCCAAGGATCACCTTCAGAGTATGAAAACAGCAATATATGGTCTTAGAGCCTGACAGGGATTGAAAAGGTGTGTAAGTGTGTGAGTGAATGAGAAAGCAATATGTTTCTAGAAAGAAAAGACCTTTGTATATGGAGGTCACTGGGCCAACCCACAGGGAAAGTTTGTATTTTTGACATTCCAGAAAGGGGTCACAGGCAGACCAGAGAATTTCTGGCTCTCACATCTTATCCTTCCTCCTAATCAGCTGACAGCCCTAATTGCTGGTTCTTGTTAAAAGTGAAAATCATGTGACTCTCAGTGAGTGCCCATTTCTGGGTAGAGACCTGTACAATCTATCCTGAATAAATTTATTTTAAAACAAAGCAAGGACTATGATTCAAAAACTATTTCAGGCATTACAATACTCACTGAAGACACATTTACTGGACCTCTATTTAACTCTTTGCCACTGATATGGAGGGTTTTGCCCATGGGAAGGCCCAGGAGTCATACTTGGTTTTTCTACTTAAACTGACCTAGTTCCCAGCTGTGGCACCACTTATCTTATGGCCTCTAAACACACTCCAGTGTAGTATAGATATGCAGCATGAGTCTGCTTCCAGCTTTGAAGGATGTGAGATTGTAAGCACATTTATTTGAGGAGTCAGAAAATGTGGGCCTTAATTTTGTCACCAATAAAATCTTTCACAAATCAAGGTAGCCTTAAACAAACATTACTGGTTCTGCATCTCATTTTTCTGTGGTGCTAATGACATTGGCAAGGGTGATAGCTAGGGCCTCTTAGTTGCGCTTTGTTCTATGATTTAGTGAAACTTTGGCTTTGCTTTCTAATGCCTTGTCATGGCTTCCTTGGTGTCCCAAGCATAGATAAAAATATATACAAATGTCACAATTCATAATATGTATTTCATGGTATTTTCACTTAGTGATCGATGTTCTTGTTTGTCTTCTATGGCTGTGATCAAACACTAATAAGCAAACCAACCTGGAGAGAAAAGTTTGGTTTATGGGTTCATCATCAAGGGAAGTCAAGGCAGGAAATGAAGCAGGAATCTGGAGGCAGTCACTGAAGCAGAGACAACTGAGAAATATTGCTTACTGGCCTGCTTTAATGCTTTGTCAGCTGTTTTCTTATACAGCCCGGGCCCACTTGCTCCAGTAGCCCACAGTGGGCTAGGCCCCTCCTCCATCAATTAGCTGTTAGGGTTTCCTCTTCCCAGGTAACTCCAGGCTGATGTCAAGTTCACAGCCAAAGTTAATGATAACAGTCAATACCCTAGTGCTCTCACTAAGAACAACCAAGCTGTTTTAAGCCTGAGTCTCCTAAACAGGCATAAAGTCTGTGTCAGAAGCATAGAAGGTTATAATCTAGAAAACCTTCAGCACAACATCTTGGATTCTAAATATCTAAAGTGTTTTTGAGGTTATGTTGGCATCCATTTTCATAACAACTTTGCCTTTTTAGTATTTTACTTTATGAAAAGCGATGTCTACCTAATTTTCTTCTGATTGATATAATTTTATGATTCATTGTAAATAAAGGTTTTGGGCTCATAATATAAAAATCCCAATCTCTAGTAGACAAAATTAGAGGTAATAGGATCTTGTTCACTTTTTTTAATCTCTGTGAAAGTATCTGTAATTGTGTTTTACCTTAAACTCTGATCCTAAACTCTGTTTTTAGAATCTACATCATATCTCTATTATATTTTCAACATAGTAAAGATAATTTGACTGCTGGGTGCTTAGTCTATGTTAATGCCTTCCATCTGCATAAAGCAACTCTCCATATTCTTATAGACACTTTCCAGATGAGGTGGGCTTAATTGGTGAACACTAAGCAGATCCTTTCAGCCAACTGACCCTTGCCCATGGTTTGTGACTTCAGATTAGTCCATTCTTCATGGTGGGCCTCAGTTTCTCTCTGTCCACTCTAAACTACATTCTATGTTGTTTTGGGGAATCTGGCAAGTGTAATGGTCAATTTAATTAAATTTATAGAATTAATTATGTGGGCTTGCCTGTGAGGGAGTATCTGTGAGGGAAGATCAACCTTAACCGAGGGCAACACAGTAACATGAGCTACGGTCCTGGAAGAGGACAAGAAAGGAAAAGAAAACAAGTGAACTGAGTACTGCCCTTTACTCTTTTCTGTTTCCCGAGTGTGCCGTAGTGTGACCAGGCACCTCCTGTTCCTGCCACCATATGTGCCACCAGGAACTATATCTCAGGGGGGTATAGATGCAAATAAACCCACATTGAAGTTGCTTTGTTTCATTACAGCATGAGAGAACTGATACAGCAGATGCCCAAATTGCTCACCTCCTACCCATCCTGTGTTTGCCAATCTGATTCATAGCATCACTGACACATCCACCCAGAATGAACTGTATTCTCCACACAAATGGTCTCTGTCCTAATACCCATCCCAAATTGCACTACTTGAAGTGCCTCTTAACTCTGCCACCTCCGATCCATCAAAATTGCTACTGCTTGCTAAAGCCACCTCCCCTGGATCCCTTGGCAGGTCCCTTACTGACTCTTATCACTTTCTCTCTCTATAAGTGTGAGTAGAACTGTATCAATACAGGTCTTCTAATTATTTCAATCTGGTAACATTTTTAAGAAATCTGAAAAAGTCAGGTGGTGATGTGCACGCCTTAAATCATAGCACTCGGGAAGCAAAGGCAGGCACATCACTATGAGTTTGAAACCAGTCTAATCTATACAGTGAGTTATAGCTAGCCGAGGTTACAGAGAACCAACCCTTTTTGAAATACCAATAAACAAACAAACAAATAAACAAGTCTGACATTTCGATAGAACACCTCTTCCTGCTCTATACTCTAGAAACATGCTGTTTGGGTTTGTGTGGAGCCCATAAAATTTCATTTAAAAACACACTATAGGGGACATAGTATGCCCCCGTATTATAACTCAAATTTTATTAGGATCTACTTAAAAAGGTAATTCTTGCCTTCATAGTGCATTTTTAATTGTTTTTAATCACACATATTTAAGAAACACTATTTATTAACACTATACATAATGCTGTATATCTTTTGTCTCTACCCACCTTTACAAAAATCATCTCAATTCCTTCAAAATGCTCTATGTCTCAGTCATGATGGAAACGTCATCTCCCTGAAGGGCCTAAAGCAGCTGTTATATGAGATTTAGGTATTTGAACCTGAGTCCTCCTGTCTGCACAGCAAGCACTAGTACCTTCTGAACCAAGTCATCAGACCCAACCAATTGTCTTTATCCTACATCATGATCACTTATCATGGGATACATACATGCCTCAACCACTCTTGTGGTACTTAAAAATCTCAGAGAACAGGATCGTTGAAGTTCTAAGTTGTAAAGCTTGAGAGCTATTTCTCAATAAATAAGGTGAGGGCTCCAGATACAATGATGAAAATAAATCGAATTTTTTTTCTAGGATAGAGTATATATTCAGAAGCCACTGACTCTCATGCTGGCATACTTAGTCAATAATTATCTCTCATTTCTAGTGAATGATTAATAGGTGTTAATTAGAGAAGAAAAATCAACATTATTCTAACAAGTTCATACACATAACTGTTCCAATGAATTTCAGACTAGAGTGATGTATTTTTGTAGGCATTCTCATCCTTAAGAAATAGTATAATGAATTTACTACAAGTAGTTCATGTTTGAGAGTTATGGCCCAATCATAAGATCTAAAATAGTCATAAATATGTTCTCTGAAATGAACAGCAGAAAGCCAATATAAAAACCAAAAGTAAATATAGCTCTTTCACAATAGTCTCAGAACAAAACTAATCAAGTCATACAGTTCCTTCTTTGGTGAAAGAAACACTGAGCTGTTAATACAGTAAGCTTTTTCTGAAGGCTTAGGGAAACCAACATGCTATGATTGATGACTATAAATTTCTTGTTTGTTCTTTTTTGTCCTGTGGTAGATTTTTATCTCTCCATTCTTAATTATTTTGCCCTGATATGCCAGTGACAGAAAGGTGTTTATTATTCACTATTTTTCATCATCTATACATAAATCATGCTTAATACCAACCTTTTATCATCACCCTGAAAGACTACCAACTGATCTACAACCATGACCAAATTTCTATCACCCCCATGATCAACTATGAACATTGAAAGTCCATTAAGGTTTATATATGAAGTAAGAGATAAACTCTATGTTATGGTTAGATATGAAATGTCTCATGCCAAAAGCTCAAGAACCGAAAACTTGAGCTTTACCCGAGTTCAGGGAAATGGCTTATAAAAATGGTGATTTCATATACCCATTTATGGTTTCACGCTAAGTAGAGATAGGAAGTGGCTACAATAAATAGGTACCCTTGTCTGTGGGGAGTAGTTTCCATCCCCCCTCTCTCCATACATATATATATATATATTGTACATTATATATATATATATATATATATATATATATATAATGTCTCTCTGTCTTTCTCTCCCCTCTTCCTCTCCTCCTCCCTCTACCCCTTGTCCATATATATGCTGGTGATTTCAATAAGAATGGCTCCCAAAAGCTGAAAGGATTTACAGCCCCATAGGAAGAACAATGAGGTCTGCCACCCCATATGCTCCAGGACTCCCAGGGACTAAACCATCACTCAAGAGGTACACATGGTTCCAGCCAAAAATGTGGCAGAGGAATGCCTTGTTGGATATCAGTGGGAGTGGGAGGAGAGGTCTTTGGTCCTGCCAAGGCTCAATAGATGCCCCAACAAAAGAAAATCAAGAGGTGGTGGGAGGTGGGAATGGGTCGGGTGGAGGGGCATATATTTGGAGGCAGGGAGTGGGAGGAGGGGTTGAGAGTTTTCTGGGAGGGGGGGAAGCAGGAAAGGTTTTAGCATTTGAAATGCAAATGAAGATTATATTAAATAAAAAGGTAAAAAAGTAAATTAAAAGAATGGCTCCCACATGTACATACATACATACATACATACACACACATATAAAATTTTGTGCACACACACACACACACACACACACATAAAATTTTGTGTGTGTATCTTTTCTTTTCCCTATCTTTCTTTCCCAGGTACAATGAGATGATCAAAATAAACCTTATTTCACTAAGTTTTTCTTTCCTCAGATGTTTGTCACAGTGACAGAAAGGCTACATAACAACCCTAATCTGGTAACGCCTTCCCAACAGACAAGTGTATGTTGAACCAGTCTTCACCTTTCCGTCTTGCCTGTTGTATTTGTCATTGTCATTCTACCTAGACTGAAGTAAATCATCGTATCTCATCATGTAACAACAAACAAAAACTCTTAATGCTGATCATGTTCTAACGATATGTCCAGCTATTACTATTTTTTCAGTTTTATGGTGATTACATTGTATGGTGAGAGATAAACAACATATTTTTAAAAGAAAGCAAAGTGGGAAGAATACTATTTATCTGTTTCTTTTACATTGTTGTGGAGGAAAAAATAAACCAGGAAAAGAGAAAAAATGTATTCTGACAGTAGGGACAGACTTTAAAAGATTAGATAAAGAATCCTCCAGTAAAAGGACATCATTTGAGAAAAGATCAAAAAATTAAAGGAATAAACCATGTGACTATTCTGTTGGTTTAAACAGAGGGAATGCCTGTCACAATGAATATGAGGCACAAATCAGTCTGCCTTTTCTTTGAGGAAATAGTACAGGGATTATGTGAGACACATAAGACTGAATGTGGGCCAGAATAGACTGGGGTAAAACAAAGAGACCAGAAGGTCTAGAGTATATAGAGTTTGGTGCCATTGTATTGATATTCTCTTTAATGAATGCTGGGCAAGAGAAAAAACACTAAAGGACTGCAAGCAAACAAGAAATCAAGGATTACTGAACAGGTGCATTGAGAAATTATGTGTGGGAGTCAGGATAGAACTGGAGCCACCAGTTAGGAAGGCATTGCCATAACAGGCAAAAAAAAATATGATTTGAATTGAAGCAGTAGCTATGAAGATTGTTTGTTGGATACAACTGGAGACAGAGACAGAGACAGAAGARGAATTGTACAGCAAGGGATGATTCAAGTATGACTTTCAGAGCCTCAAGGAAAAACTGGACTTTACCTTTAGCTAGGATGGAGATGATTTCATTTGGTTTGATGTGTGGCACTCAGTGACAGAAAGTTAAATCAGGATTCTGACATGTTGTGATTGAGATTAGAATTCTATTAATAAGCATATTGCATAGATAGCTGAATGTATGGCCCAAAGTTCCACAGGGAGGTCAGAACTGTGTAGTTAATGTATTTTCTTTTCTATGTACTACTACCTAATTCATGACCCTATGTCTCATGGCCCTATGTCTCAGCACTTGTAGAGACTAATGTACTTAAAGCCTCGAGCTGAGATGAATAATTAGAAGCTGAACTGCTAATATGTGGTGTGATCCATACCAGGTTTCAAACAATTTAAATTAGCCCCTTCAGTTATAACAGAAAGGGAGCTACATCATAAATATTCACATATTAGAATACCTTAAAAATTCTGAACACTTAGAAATACAGAACTCATATTAATAAGTCATGACCATCTATTGTTCACTTGTGAACACTTTTCAACTAATCAACACTAAACTTCTAGCTTTCAAACAGAAAAAAATGTGTAGACACTAACATACATATTTCATTCATACCATTTTAATAAGATGACTATACCTTCTTTTTAAACATGACTATGACTAGACTATAACTCTTTGGCTTCGAACTCGTTTTTGTTTCCTACATTTCCACAGCAATGGCTCACTATATCACCCTCTTGGTTATTTAACTTAACACCTACTTGTAGTATTTTTCAAGTTCTGTAAGCTTCTGCAATGTCTCCATTGACACTGCAGATTCCTCAATCCACTAATTCAATTACTCAATCACAGTACTTATGTTTGCATAGCACATGGATTCTAAGAGGCTATGAGTGTGTGCTCTTAATAGACTTACATAACAGAAGGAAACTAGCAGTACAGGGACTTCATATAATAAAGTAACCATTTTGATTAATATTTGTGGGAGCAAACCCTTGCAAGGAAAGAAGTGGACTGAATAAAGAAGAATCACAGATCTTCTGCATTTACTTCCTATTTCTTCTAAAGTGTTCATGAAGATCTCACCCTGCCTGTATTTCAGAACTATATGGGCTCTTTGCATCATTTTAGATCCACTATAAACAATGGCTCTTATTTAATACTCAGGGTAGTTACCACTTATTAAATTTATCTATCAAGAATAAATAAGCTATCTGTGATATGTTTAACTAAGCTAAAATGTACAAGAAAATATGATTCCATTAAAAAATTTGCTATGTAACCTGAGCTATGTAACCTGAGCTACGTTTGAACTTGTGATCCTCCTGCTTTACATCCCAAATGTTGGGATCACGGGTATACACTGCCTTCCCTGGCCTAAATTTAAGAATCTAATGATTACTTTCATTAAAATTATTAAACAGTAACAATTTTAATTGGAGCCATTGCTGCTCTAAAAATAACAAATAATCATCCTAAAATATGTTCACTAGTTGATTAGCTCAATACATTCAATGAACACCAATCTTTAAATTATTTAGCATTTGAAATAGTAGTCCTAAGTAACCTTTAAAGCCACTTTAATACATACCATACAAAAATACCCTGTTATTTCCAATCTTGATTCTCGAAGGATTTCCAGAATCCTTTAGAGTATTAATTCACCAAATCATATGCCACAAATGGTCTACTATGTCTCCAGGAAATCCATGTGATGTTTTAAAATCTCAAGACAAACACAGTAGTATTTTTGGTCAAGCAGGTATCAGACAAATTGTGGTAGTTTAATTTTTGGAATTTTTTTTCATAAAAAACAAGAATTGTGTAACAAATGAATGCAGACAGGAAATGAGGACAGTGAGGCAAGTCTGTCTCAAAGAGTTAAGAAGTCATTCCATAACCCGAGGCACACGCATTTCTAAATTGTAATTTACAAAATCTTTTGTAAGTTGTGCTGTTTTTTTTCCAAATGAATAATTATTTGCTAGAAGATACTTTTTTGTGTGTATAGCAAAACCACATGTATCCCAGGCTGGCCTTGAACTTGCTACATAATCCAGGATGACCTTTGATGAGCTTTGATCCTTCTGCCTACACAGTGCTGAGGCTATTGACAAAGATCACCATGTCTGGTTTCATATAGTGCTGAAGAGCAAACTGAGAACTTTATGTATCCAAGGCAAGCACTCTACAAACTGAGTTACTCAAAAAAAAAAAAAATGCTTAAGTCACCTGGTATTAATCTTTTAAAGAAAAGAATTTTTCAATATTTCCTTTGACTTAAGGGCATAATAAATTATGTTGACACTAAGAATTTGATGAACTAAGAGTCTGAGATTTTGTGCATAAACTACTAGAGGATACTCTGTTTTCTTTACATAAAAACACATACATGCAAAGACACAGAAAGAGACCCTCCTATCACCATAAGAGTTTTTTATTATTTGGAAACCACACAGCTATTCTTAGCTTTCTTTCACAAGTGAGATACTTCTGCCCCTCAGGTACTATAGTTTTCTGGCCTAAAAGTCATATATAAAGATGGGTTATATTAAGCTCAGCTAATAATACATTTTCATTAATGATCAGTATAAAGAATTTAGCTTCCCTAGTAGATGAACTTTAAAGAATCTATGAGTTGCAAACTATTTATCATATATTGGGAAGCATAATAATAAACTGGTTAGAAAGTAGGAGTAGTGGTCAGATAAATCATAACTCAGCAGATCTCCTTATCTGTATGCCTATCCAAAAAGTTTTCCATGCTTCTCATTTTTATAGTCTATTCTTGTCCAGATAAACCCATTGTGAGCACTAAAGCTAATGGTACCTATTCCTATAGTGTGCCTGACCCTCAATAAATAGAGCTATTCATAGCACAGTATATTGAAGAGGAAAACAAGTTTTCTCAACAAGGACTTCGAATCAATTTGTTTTGAACTTCCTCTACGCATTAGAGAGAAATCTTTTGGAATCCCCTCACACTATAAATACTTGGTCTGCATTAGACCGAGGAAGTAAACAAGAAAATCCATCATTCTTCTTGGGAGAGCAATTTTATGCAAGAGTGATAAACTAATTAAAAGTGAAATTTGAATATAAATATGGGGAATAAGGCTAAACTGTGCATCAGGAAAATACAAACTACAAAAATTTCAGAGTTAAGGAAAACGATAATCAAACACTTCAAACTATCCAGTCTTCTTAAATTCTCTTCCTTCCAAAATTGGGCCTTTACTTAGCTCTCTTCTGAGTGCACAGAATCTAGAAGCAGGAAACGGGCCCCTGTGCACACCTCTGGGAGATTACCTTGATTTCTTTAAATGATGGGGCGAGACCCATGTTAACTACATGCAGGGCCCTTACTGAGGCAGAGGAACCTGCACTGTATAAAATGAGGAAAGCAAGCTGACCACTAAGGTGTATACTCATTGTTCGATGCTCTCTTAATGTGAACATGATGCTTTGGGCTCCTGCTACCTTGGTTTCCCTTCCGGGATTAACTGTGAGCTACAATAAACCTCTTGCTCCCTTACATTGCCTTTGTTAGAACATTTTCTTACAAGTGGAAACCTAGCAAGGACACCCTCCCAAGTAGCATTCTCACTTTCTCTACTTCTTTGCTGACCACAACCACATAATTAAAATATGTACCAAATAAATCACGGGTAGAATTTTCTGAAACATGCATAGTATATCTACAAAGGGATAAAGTCACTCTCATACAAGACTTGTCAAGCATTACAGGGAAATAAAAAAAAATGTCACATGGGACTCAAAGGATGAAGAAGCTTCTACTGAAAGAAACAATTGGGGGATTTCCATAGGGCAGTTGCTTTTCAAATGAGTCAAATATTAGCACTATGATGTGGGGAACCAAAGAAAAGATCTCATGGATCTGCAAGAGAGACAGAAAGGAGTAGAGATAATAAACGCAGGACCAAACATGGAATACCAAGGAGTTAAAATGACAAAAATATAAATATTACCATGCATGGTCTTTGGGATGGTTTTCATTTTAGTATCATTGTCAAAGTGCCTAAGGATGTAGCTCAGTGGTATATCCCTTGCCTTAGCCTTCTCAAGGTTCTGAGTTCAATGCCTAGAGCTACAGAAAAAAATATACTGTTAGCAACTGAACTCTGGATCCCTCTTGCCTACCCAATTCCATCATATTTGAACCTCAGTACTTAAGATAACAAAAGCTAAGTACTTTTAAAAAGGTTTAAATTCTTCAGGCCTCATCAATAATAAACAAGAAATTAGTTCTAACATTAATAATTTCTGTGGGCCTGAGACTCCAATGCTATTCTTCCAAATCATAAATCCCATTATCTCTAAAAAGAATGGAAAGGTATGAATGAGGTATAAGACATAACTATATAAAATTACTTTTCATAAGATATTACTCCATTTAACACACTGAAAATTCCAAAGAACATATTTTTCCACTTGACCTTTAAACAACTGACATTTTAATTCCAATCATAGATTTTGATAAATGAAGAATCATAGCTTTTAAAATCATATTTAAGCTTATTCCCATTTTTATGTTAAAAATGCTAGAACACCTYGTTAAGGTGTTTGGTTATCATATTTCTTAATTTACAAAATACTTTATTTTTTACATATGTTAGTATGTATAAAATTCTGATCCTTCAACTACAATCATATTTGAATTAGTAACTCTTTTATTTTATCAATAAAATTAAAAATCAACCTGTCTTGGAACCAAACTAATGATACAATATTTGACTAGAAATGTTTAGTCATACAAATATTCATTGAACATCAACTATGTGCTAAGTACTATGTTAGGATCTTGGAATACAGTTTTAATGAATGTACTACTCTTGCATAGAAGAAGAAACATAATCTAGAGAAAAAACAGACTAATCTGTGGTTTTGGAATAGTGACTCCTCCTATCGTCATGTGAAGTTAACAGACAGAACGGATGGAATGATAGAGGATATGTAGGAGTTACCTAAGTAAAACAGAAGAGGGCACATTGATAAAGGGGCAATTGTGTGAGCTATTGCATGGCAGGGAAGGTAAGTAAATGGGACATTGTGAGATTCCTGCACAGTCTAATGCCGTGTGTGGATGATGAAGCTGATGAGCAACAGAAGCCTGATCATGTGAAGCCTTGAAATTCAGTGAAAGGTTTAGTCTTCAACTCTGAAAATCATGATTTTCAGTAACAAGAGGTCAATCTGAAGAAATCAAAATGAATGAGGGCTATGAGGACTAGGGCACTGTTGATGTCAATCTGAGGACGTGAGGAGGCTACAACCAAGCTTCAGAGGGGTGGTGAGCAAGTCATAGATATTCAAAAAGAAAAAGGTCTTTACTTCACAAAGTGGAAAAGATGACATTTCTTGATCTAGGAATAGAAAATCAAAAGAAGAAGAGTGCAATTTCAGAACCATTATCCCACATAAGTAGTGAAATAATAATTCAAAATCTGAAAATCAAGTCTTAAATTTGAACTTTGCCAAGTTATACTAAAGTATAATGACCTAGAGAGAAGGATCTTCCATGGATTCGCTACATCTAAATTTTACACTAAAATAATGGAGTCACCATGTCTTTCTGGAAAGTCTACCTCTAGGTCATAGAAAAAGACATAAAAAGTGTTCACAAGGGCTTCAAAGCCTTGATCTATCCCTTTCAGAAATGAATTATAAGAGAAAAAAGCTGTAAGCCTAATTTAAGACAACTATTCTCAAAAGTCTTGATAAGTGATAGCTCTAGTCCAAGCATAATGATTGTATACACACATACACCCACACACAAGTACACATAAACTTAATAAACTACTAATGTGCAGAAATATTGTAGAGAACATGACCATCAGGAAGATGGAATTGTAAGGTGAATATGCGCAATGTCAAGCACACAGGTGGTTTTAGAGTCAGAGTCTGAGTCACTACCAGGGAATCTAACTCCAAAAAAGAACCAAGATAAGTTGTGAGCACAAGAAATGCTGTGCTAATTCGGACTTCATCCAGCTTTCTCGGGCTTTTACAGGCTCAAAATGTGAAAGGGTGTGGCATGGACGCGATGCACTTTGTTGCAGCTGCAAGAATATTTTGCAATTGTCTCTATCAGTACATGTCGCTCGCTGTTAGAGGTGGCATGTCTGCATGCTTGCATGTCATCATGACACAAAAAAGTTAACCTTCTTGAGGTCAAGAATGAAGTCATATCTAATTCAATTCCCCTAGCCTGACATAGAATCCAACTACAAATGTAAAAGCTGTTCCTTCCAGCCCTCTTTCCCTCAAATCATTTAGAATTGTTTTATGAAACTGCTGCCCATTATTGTGTCAGAACAGGTCCTGGATGATGGGGCATATTCCATATGCTCACATAATTTACACCACTGCAAACATAGCAAAGGCTCTATAAAAGGTCTTGGCTTCTTCCTCCATGTTTCCTGCACAATATTGAAAAGTCTCCTCTTCTGCTTACTATACAATCCACTCAGCTGTAAGCACACAGCGTGTTATTCTGAAAACCTATAATTAGCCAGGATAAAAACAGGGCAACATATTCTCCTGCAGAGATAGATCCTTCTTCAAACGCATTTTGTTTTACTTGACATACTTGTATTTTATATATATATATATATATATATTAGTGCCAAGATACTTAACACTTAAAAAATTCATTGGATAATTATTTTTGACATAGATACTAAGAATACTGAGGAGATGGCCAAGTCCAAATCCTTCCTTCAGTTGAGATCACAGCATGAGAACACTTTGAAAACTATAAAGCAGGCTACCATGGTGACCAAGTGAATGAGAAAAGACAGAATAGCTGAGTCTTGATTGGATATTGAAATGCTGTTCTCTTAAGCTGGACCTTGTTAGAGGCAGCTGTCATATAGAAGACTACTTCACTAAACTTCTCCACGGTGAAGAAGCACTCTTCAAACTATATGCAAATAAGATGTTTTAAAAACCATTTTTGAATATTGGGTTGGGTTGTGTGATGATTAGCAGACTCAGACAAATTTCATTCATTCATATGTATGTATGCATGTAGTAGGTATGTACAGTTATATACATATATATAACTGTATACATATATATGTGTGTATATATATAACTATTCTTGTCAAAAACTCACAAGTAAGTAAGAAAATTAGGAAAAACTATCATGGATTGCCTATATTGCACCTCAAGGTAAAGCTTAATATTAGAGCTTATAGAAGCTGAGAGAACATCTTACAAATGTGATATCATGGGCAAATAAAATAATTGCCATTCTATAAGTGGAATACCTGTGTTCCAGTCAGATATCATGACTTGACCAATATCAAGTATTATTTTTCATCATACATAATTCATATTACATTTAGAATGTATCTGAAACACTCTGCTATTAAACAAGGGGAAGTAGAATAAAGTTGTTAGAAAGGGTGGGGACGGGCATGTTCATTATGATAAGGTGTGGCCTGTTCAACAGCCATGTTTTAAATTCTAACACTACCATATAGCCAGCTATTTTATTAGGAAATTAGATGTCCTTGGACATCCATAATAGCAGGTGCTTAAGGGATGCTAGCTGCTAGATCTGTAATTGTCTCAGTTCCTGAAGCTGTGTCCCAAAGTTCAAAGGAGCTCCACAGAGAATTATATAATTCTCTGAATGTGTTCATGGTGCATATTGCTGGTGTCTGTATCTAGTTTGGAGAGTTGTATGAAAATAAGTCTCAAGTATAAATATTTTGTTTTCTTTCTTTTTTGTTTTTGTTTTTTGGTTGGTATAAACAGAAAAAAAGAAGTATAAATTCACATCTCAATCATTGGTCAAATGTTCAAACATTTTTTTCATTCGTTTATTTCAATTTTCTACATAGTGGCATCTATAAATATCCAAAAATTGTAGGAAGAAGACAAGAATTACATAATAACTAAAGTGCAGGAAAGCTGGAGAACAACTTAGAGAAGTAGCTGGATGGGAAAATGTGATACGAATGTATTATATGAAAAAATCTCTTTTCAATAAAAGAAAATATGCAGGAAAGAAGGAAAAATTATCTACCAACCAAAGAAAGAGAGATGGCCTTATCTACAAGAACTTGCTGCTTGTCAGGTACTCACAGGTTGGTGGACTTGCAGAACTTAGTATGATTTCAAATCAGACAGAATAGGCACAATCCTACTTGCCTGTTAACAGGTTAATCCTGGGCAAATTAACTTAATATATTTAATTCTTTCAAGAATATCTGAAGAGAGTTGACCTGGGCTCTTCTTTGTAGTAGACTTTCTCAGAAATAGGGCAAATTTTGGAGAAATTATCAACTTGTTTCACAAGTCCCTAATGTCTTGGGAGTTTCAGGCCAGTCACAGTAGATGACATAAGATTTACATCATGGGAACCCATCTACAAATCAGTCCTTACATCATTGAAGCAAATGAAACACAAAGGATCTACCTATGACAAGAAGTACTCTGCAGCAGGCTAATCTCCTGTAGAGTCAGGGCAAGTCTTGCCCTCTCATCAAAACCGTCAGGGCTGAAGAAAAAGCTCAGTGGATTGCCGGCCTAACATGCCCAAGGCCCTAAATTTGATTCCCAATATTGCATAAGCTGAAGACAGTGACAATTACATGTAACCTCAGCACTTGGGAAGCACAGAAAGGAAGGTCAGAAGTTTTAAAATCAACTTTGGCTCCACTGTGAGTTCAAGGGTAACCTGGGCTGCATTGTCTCAAATCCAAACCAAACCAAAACAAACAAATGGGAGAAATTAGAGAGGTGGCTCAGCAGTTGAGCACTTTGACAGCAGTTGCTGAGGACCTTCCTGAGTATGCTTCCCCGCACCCCCGTGGTAGCTCATAACTCTGTAAATCCCATTCCAGAGCCTGCAACGCCTTCTTCCTGCCTCCATAGGCACTGCACACAGGCGGTGTATAGACATACATACAGGAAACACCCTTACACATAAAACAATGTTTTATTTTTCAAGTTAAAAGAGTTTGAACATTCTCAAATCTCAGTTTACTATGAGACCCGTTCTTCATAGGTCCATCCTAGAGCTAAAAAAAGGAGGAAGGCAGGCTCTTACTTGAGGGTACTCAACGGCATACTTAACCGAACCTGAATCTCAGTGGAGAGTGGAGGTTGGATTTCATATCACCTTAGAATCCAGAGGTCTCTAATACAACTTGAAACAATTACATTACAACCATCCTATCTGCCAATTACCTCGATTTTACCCAAGCAACTTTCCACCTCTGACTCAGCAGTTCAGGGCCTTTGAGCTTGAAGTTATCAAAGTGAGCTGAGCATTACCATGAGGTTGAATGCCTCTCTGTCTGCTGAATGGACCTCAGATCCTTCAGATTTCCTACTTGCACAGACTTCTGTGATTACAGCCTTCCCCACAACTTTGGTCTGAAACAGTGATTTAGGAAAGGATTCCCAAGTGTGCCAGTTAAAGTGCTTCTGAGAGCAAGCTTGGAACTCAAACTGCCTTATGCTGCAAAATGCATGAGACTGATGCTGGGCTGGCATTTGAGGGCAAGATATATGTGTGGTATAGAAACTGCAACTTGTTAGGACTTAGTCACTGTATGTATGCCATGCTCCTCTTGCTTAGTATGTATAAATTACAAAGAGTTGTAACTCCTAGAGTGTAGCACTACTGCCTTTACCTTACATTACTGTTTATTCTCCTCTCATTTGGAGGAATAAAACACACTCCCTGTTTATAAATATCAAAAGCTAAACAAAGATGTGGGGAATTTATCTGTAATCATGTAGTAGTATTCAGAAGAAGGTATTCCTCTCTAGAGGTATCCCATTCTGGAAGCTCAGAATCATTACATCTTTCTGTTCTTCCTGTTTAGAAGAGGAAACTAAAACTCACCAACATCTAACAAGGCTAAGACATAATGCTATTTAGACTACAATTATGCTAGCTACAGATAAATCTGTTTGATCCTCTAAACAGTAAGCTATTTTAAACTGGGGTCCTGAGGACGTTGGTGCAGCTTTAAGACATTTCAGACACTAAAACACACAGGAACAGGGCACAGGCTCAGTGAACAGCTCAAAAGACTCTAGTTGATTCAATCTTCAAGTCTCCAACAGTTTGAGCTCCAATAGCTTCAAGCTTCTCTAAAACTGCTAAAGACTCCAAACCATGAACTCAACTACAATAACTAACCTTATCCTAAGAACTGCAAGCTCATGGCTGCAGAAGCACACGGGTGTCAAGACCATACATGTCCTTTTAGGAATTTTCCTTTTTGGCGCTCATTTCAAGTCATGGCAAAATGTTTCCAGTGAAATGCACTAGCTGAAACGAACGTATCCTCTGAAAAAGAATTACTTACTTTAAATTCAGCACTTATCAAGCAGTTCTTGGTGCTGTAGACCATCAATAGAGATTAAGTAGGGCTATTTGAAAGGCATCATGGAGAATCTCATTGGAGTTTAAAACTCTAAAGCAAGAAGATTGTTGTACTATCACTGCCTAGCTATTTGCAGCTTAGAATGCTACTGCTCTGGTGAGTTAGCATCTGGAATAAGAGGCTAGGCATGCCCAGGTTACAAAGCAGCCAAGTAGGACCCAGTCTTGAGTACCAACCGTGGCCTGCCTCAGTTTTTATTTTGCCTAGGAGCTGGTATACGCTGCTAGTCAGATCCTGATTTCATACTTTAGAGTTTAGAGTTCTCAAAGAATATACCAAGATCAAATGAAGAAATCTTAAAGCAGATGACATTAACATCATCACAACCCCCACCCTGGCCTCTAGGGAGGCAGAGGCAAGTGGATCTCTATGAGTTCAAGGTCACCTTGGCATAGGTTAGAAGAGTTAAATAACGGGACCCGTCTCAGTTTAAAAAAAAAAAAAGTTGTCCTAAAAAACATACAGTCTACTTTCTGAAACAGATTATGAAAGAGAATGAGACAGGGATAGAGGGAGATGGAAGAGAGATGGAGAAGAGGGGAGTGGTGTGGAAAAAGACAGTTCGTTCTAGATTTTCACAAACTCAGCATCTCAAACTTTCCTGACTGAAGAGGCCAATAAGCAGTGAGACAACAGTAGTGAGATTTGGAAGAAACTAAATTCCTAAAAACCGAGAACCAGCAAACAAGAGATCACAGGAGACAATCCTGTTCCTCAAGTTTCCTAGGCTCTTCCCCTCTAAACGTAAAAGATGAGAGCCACGTGAGACACTCTGAGCCAAGTCGGGGCTACCTGCGTCCAGAAAAGGACTGGAATGAAAACAGAATGCAATTACAGTCTCCCTGTGCGCACGGGCCACAGCCTGCTCTGCACCCAAGAATCCCAGTGGAAAGTGGAGTAACCAGCTCAAGCCTTGGCGGGGAACAGCCAGAGAGCCACTGAAGTTACTAGAAGTTGCAGCAAGAGTTGGGAGGACTCCAACTAAAACAGCAAAACAAAAAAACCAAGAAAACACTTTCATTTCTTTGAAACCAGGTTTCCAAGCCATTAAGCCAAAGTTTCCTAGAGTGGAGAGCTCAGGGGATCTGGATCTCCTGCATGATTGCACTCCAGAGTTCTGGGACTCAAAACTGGCTGAAAAGTCACTCTCCACTCCCGAGCCTTCAGCCCCAACCCCTCACTGCCCCACTCTACCCTCACCCCACTGCGCGCCTCTCTGAGAGCTCACCTGCAATGTCCCAGAGCTGCAAGCGCACCACCGTCTCTGGGTCCCAGTGGAGCACCTTCAGCGCGAAGTCCACACCAATGGTGGCCCGGTAGTGCGAGGAGAAGTTTTGGTGCACGTAGCGCTTGATGATGCTGGTCTTGCCCACACCCAGGTCGCCGATCACCAGCAGCTTGTACAGATGCTCCTTGTGCGGTGTCTGCATCCTGGAGGCCCGCGGGTCTTGCGGAGCCTGGAGCTTGCCCTGGGAAACACGGCCGGGGCAGGGACGGAGACGGGAGCTCTAAGTGGGCGCTAAGGCTAGGCGTGCTGGCACAGGCTAGGGAGCTGGGGCGGAACTCCTCCCCCGGGTTTAATCCTCCTTCCTACTCTGCGGTCTCCAAAGTRGGAGGAGACAGCAGCAACTCCTGGGACTGGAAGCTAAAGGACCCGGGACCCCAGTGCTGCCGCCTGTTCAGCTCTTATTTGCACAGTGCATTACACCTTTCGCAGAGATTTTTCTCTCGCCTTCCGTCCAAGTCACAAACTTGTGTGGATTTTGTTTTCCACGTTCTGCCTGGGAGAGAACTGAGTGTGGAAAAGTACCCAGGTCTGCTGAGGCTACCGGGCCCTGCTGCCACCCACACAGTGTTGTGAAGTTGGGGAGGCAAGTGAGAAACACCTAAGCGGTAGGCACTTTGATTTAAGTCTTCTCTGGCCGGTATTGTTGAATGCCATTAGGCAGACCCTTTGAGCTCCTTTTGCCTGGATTTCTATAAAAGGGTAATGCTGATCTGTTTCCCCTATTCAGCTGTTAATGACCTTAAGTAGAGACCACCAGAGATGAAATGCTAAGGGCTTACAACATTTTCAGCCTCCACTCCTATCCTAAACCCTCCAAGCTAGACTGAGCAATACACACGTGGTCTTATCATTATAAGTAGCAGCAGATGTTTATAAACCTCATATACACCACTTAGTCATCCTGGAAGTCTTAAAAGTAAGTATCATTGTTCTTCCTCTTTTACAAGTGAGGAGTCCCAAGAACAGGATAAGCCTTAGAAATGTAAAGACAATGCCTGTTTCAAACCCAGGTCCTGTTGGTTTCAAAGCCTTCTTTTTTATTCATTCATTTAATCATTCGTTCATAAGTATCTGCCCTGTGCAGATACCCGTGTGCTTGTGTGAATATACAAATGATCAGATACCCACAATGCATCAGTAAAGTAGCAAAGGGAATGTGGAAAGCCTGTGCATGGTTGGCTGGTTATTTGGGGTGGGGGGGTGGGGTGCAGAGAAAGTCTCACTGGGCAGGTGAGAATTCCCGGAGGAATTTAGGGCTGTAAGGGAAGGAAGGAGCAGATCTTTGGGATCAGTATTCTTTTACCTGGTGTGCTGAGAAAAATACTCAGTTCAGGCCGACTTATTTTGTCTTTATAGTCCTTTATGAAGTGAAGTATTCTGTGTAACTATGAAGGAGGAAAGCAAGATTGAAAACTGCTGCCTCAAGATTCCGTGTAGCTAGATAGTGTAAGAAATGAGATTTAAACTGTATAAATGAGTGAGCAAAAAGTCTGTGATAGCCAAAGTCTTTCTGATCTGCATCTCTGATCTTCACTTTTAGCTTCTACCAGCACCTCATACATAAGCAGAAGAATCCTTTCCTGGGTGGTCACACATGTACAACAGGGTGAATTGTGGTTTCCAGAACAAAAAGAAATTAAATATTTCTAAAAGTAAATCACACACACACACACACACACACACACACACACACACACATATATATATATATATATATATATATATATATATATATATATATATGCCCATCCCTAAGGTGTACCAACATTTTTGCATTTTTACAGGCCCCAGCCTGTTTCCCAAGCCAGATACCAACTGTGTCATCTTGACTTTAATTGGTCTTTCCTGCTATTGGGACATCAGGCATCCAACTATATGGTTTAAGGCAGGCAGGACAAGACACAGGGTTTCTGGGGTTTATGTTTATAAAGGGGGGGGGTCTTTAAGCAAAATAACACAAACTTAAAACTTAAAATATAGGTCTAGGGCCGTGCTTGGAGCCCTAACATGCCTGTTTTGTGGCCTCGCTGAAGCAGTATTGACCCTCTCAGGGACAGTACCTGACTAGGCAGGAATTATGTACAATTTGTTTCCAGAGGTATTCACTGAACTCTTATGACAATTCCTCACAATGGGAAGACATTACTGTGAACTTCTTTTTTAAACCCTTTAGACTTAAGAGGCACAGCAAGCAAAGACTAGCAGTCCAGTGAGACCTAACTAGGTCTCTGAACTTGTAATGGAACCTTTTCAACATCCATCCATATTTGCATCGGGGCAACCGGTTTTTCCCAGTGACTCTGCACACATCTCTGGCACTGTCTTCCTGCTCTCACTGTGCTCCTATTGCCAAATCGCAACACATCCCCTCCCCAGCAACAGAAAGGCCAGTGACACAAGTCACAAAGGTGTGAGCCTGCAAAGTTCTCCCGGTTCAAGGCCTTCACTATAGTCCAGAAAAACGGGGCAACAGCTATCTGTGTCTCCATTCACTTGCTGTCCAGTGTGGATACAAACGCTTTCATTTATTAAGTGGAGAAACTAATTAAAATGATTGGAAATTGCTTTGCAAATATAAACTTGAAAGACCAATTCCTTTTGCTTCTCTCTGGGGTTCCCAAATTGGATGAGCCTCTGAAAAGTTATTTTATTTGCATTTGCCATTAAAAGAACCACAGGGAGTTAGTCCTTAGCTTATGTGAGCTTTTAATTATTGCATCAAAGAAATACTTAAAGGACTGCAAGACAGTCAGTCCCAACAGCTTTGGGAAACAGTTGTGGGAAAGGTAAGCTAATTTTTCTTATATTAATATAAGGAAGATATCATCAAGAAGATGAGCCTAAAAAACAAAACAACAACAACAACAACAACAACAACAACAACAAAAAGGCCTTTGAAGAAATGATCATAGAATTTATTATACAAAACTGGCCCTCTTGAGAACAGAAAGAGTCATTACTAATAATTACACCAAATCAAAGGAAAGAGCCAAAGCTTTAATTCAAGTCTATTCCTTCCTGAGGCAAAAAAAAAAAAAAGAGAGTTAGAGATCTCAAATGGCACCTGCATTGAACAGTGGCATCTGAAAATCTCCTAAAGCACAATTTCAACAAATAAAGCTGCCAAGTGAAGGCTGCAGCACAGCTTTCCTCTGTTGCCTTCAAAGAGTTCCCCTTTTGTCCGCTAGGCTTGTCTGAAACCTGTTCCTCTCAAACCTGCTCCCACTTGTAATGGGAGTTGGCTACATCCAGTACCGATTCAGGAATGCAGCAGTCATCTAAAGTAGGCATTCACATTTACATCATTTGGAAAGAGGCCCAGGTGAATTTAGTGTGGAGAGTGCTTGAAATGAACACAGCAGTTGGTATGAATTCTGATGTTGCAATATTTTTCCTCCAAAAGTTTATTTTTTTATTTTATTTTTTTATTTATTTGGTTTTTTTGTTTGTTTGTTTGTTTTGAGACAGGGTTTCTCTGTGTAGCCCTGGCTGCCCTGGAACTCACTCTGTAGAGCAGGCTGACCTTCAACTCAGAAATACAGCTGCCTCTGCCTCCCAAGTGCTGGGATTAAAGGCGTTCACCACCACTGCCTGGCCAAAAGTTTATTTAAAAAAAAATTAGCAATTATCAGCATAAACTAACTGCAGTTGAGGTTTTAAACTCTCCATTAGTCTACATCAGGAAAACCTGACTCAGCCCTGAACCCTTTGGCCATAGGTTCATTGAAAGACAGAATCATGTTCGTAGCTGCTCTCGTTAGGGTTGCATCAGACAGATGTGTCAGACTTGGAGCTCCTGTTTCTCTTAATCTGCCCAACATAGATGATGAAACATGAGCAATGGGACAGCTGAGAGGCCAGGGTATGTGAAGCACCGGCGTCAGAACATTCTACATGTGGACAAATTTCATGTTCCTCAGCCTATATGTGTTCTTTATTTTAGCTGAATTTATTGAAGTCTCAGAATTACGCTATAGCAAGTATCTCCTCTCTATTTGGGCAAAATAGGCATTACGTAGTTTACACAATCACCCTAGAATCACGGAAATAAAGGACAGGAACACAAATTTCATTTAATAGCTCGAACATTTGTTTCTTTGGTCTGTAATGCATCCCTTAATATCCGACAAAATATAGACTGAAATTTCTTCTCCAGATTTGTTTGTGCTATACTATCATATATACAGGATATATATAGAGGGAAAAAAAAGTTTGGTTCTCTTCCTAGGACATAAAGTCTTATCATTTAATGATAACAGTATAAATTGTACACTCATTCAATAAATAGAAATACCATTTTTTTTCAATAAATGGTGCTGGTTCAACTGGCAGTTAGCATACAGCAAATGGATCCATTTTTATCTCTTTGCACAAAGCTCAAGTCCAAGTGGATCAAGGACCTCCACATAAAACCAGATACACTGAAACTAATAGAAAAGAAAGCAGGGAAGAACCTTTAGCACATGGACACAGGGGAAAAGTTCCTGAACTTACACCAATAGCTTACTCTCTAAGATCAAGAATTGACAAATGGGACCTCATAAAATTGCAAAACTTCTGCAATATGATGGGATTGCAAGCTGGTAAAACCGCTCTGGAAATCAGTTTGG
>BDUI01001610.1:138774-152558 GCA_002335545.1 Apodemus speciosus | reverse complement strand
TGTAGCATTAGGTGATTAAGTCCTCTCAAATCACCCAACAGTGCTGGCACAAGTTCCTTGTTACCAGCCCCAGTCTTCTGAGTTCCCAAAAGAAAGAAACACACACACACACACACACACACACACACACACACACACACACACACACACGGGCACACACGTACTCTCGCTGGGCCACTTCAACCCTCCACATTACTAGCGCATTCTCTCCATCTGATAAGCCTGAACTATTACTTCCTAAAACCAATATTCCATCCTGGCCACCCTGGACTCAGGCCTGCAGACCCCCTGGCCACAATCCCCTACTCTTACATGTTGGCAGTCTCTCTGTCTCTCTGTCTCTCTGTCTCTCTGTCCTACAGCTCTCATGCCTGGACAGTCTCCTCCCAGGCATGGCAGTTCTTCTTCCTCTGCGTACCTTGCCCAGGAATGCTAAAAGTCCCACCTCTGTCTCCCTGCCCAGCCATTGGCCACTGACAACTTTATTTACCAATCAAGGCCAACTGGGGGCAGGGACCCTCAGCATCTTACAGTCAGATGTGCAAGTTCCTGTGCAATTTTGGCAGCCAAAATAACATAAATAGAATTAGATCCACTCCACAACACAAGATAGCAAAAACCTTTATAAATTTGTATGGAAAAAGATGATTAGAGAGCAACTATGGCTAATACTTAGCTACAGGCATCATGACTTCTGTCAACCAGGGCCTTAAAGAGGCCCACATTATAATAAAGAGAAAATATACATGAATAAATAATTATAACAAGTTCTTAATTACTAAAATTAAAATTGACCCTAGCCAAACTGAGAATTTCAGAATCTTTCTACACAAGACTAAAATCATGGGGTGACTTCTGGCTGCTGCCATGGAAATATTTTCAGTTTTTTAAAGTAAATCCTAAATATTTAAAAATACATTTTTACCATATCAATACACCAGGAAAACAAAGATTAAAGAATGGAATTACTAGTCAACCTTTTCTCTCATACTTTTTTCAGAATTTACCAGTTGCGGGTTCTCTTCCAACTCAGTTGGACCTTAGGTTGGGAAACAGTCTGATATGTAAGTCCTTACTAAGGTATTAATGCTTTGCTAAGTGGAACAGCAGTAAGCTAAGAGATTTCAATACCACTTGGACACTTAGAAATAAAAGCCTTAACTCACTTTCAAAGAGCAGGCATGATTACAGGACTGTTATCTCTACATCCTAGAGTTCTGATCTGACTTCTTCACATCAACATATTAAAGCATTCCCCTGCTCCAGATGGAAAAACCATTGACCCAATCCACAGGTACTTAACCACAAATCTTTTATTGGAATAGTATTAATATAAACTTCTACAACATATGATTCAATAAAAGCAATCAAAATTATCACTTATTATGACTATCCTTAAAAAGAATGATTCAGTTTGAACATCCCTAATCCAAAATCAGAAATGTAAATGCTTTTATAAAGGCCATGCTGGTCAAAAGGGGAGGGAAAAGGACATGTGGGACATTTGGGGAGTGGGGAACCAGGAAAATGGAAATGAAATGTAAATAAAAATATATCCAATAAAAAAAAACTCAAAGTGTTTTAGATTTTAGAGCATCTGGGATTTTAGATTTTTTTTTTAAATTAAGGATACACAAACAAGTGTACATAAATATCCTCTCCCTCAAAGAATCATTTGAAAAGCAAAACCAAAGTTTTTAAACACTCAAATATGAACTTTTTTCAGATAACACATAATTGACACATTCTCCTGGGAAATGACTGTCTTTTTAATGGACTGGGCCATATTTCTGTTTTCTGTGTCATTTCATAAAAATGAAAATTATTTCATTTTACATAAGAAAATTCAGGATCACAGTTAAGCATAAATTAAGAAGAAATAATATGTATATATTATTTACCACATATATAGACCATAYGGTCTATACATAGTAATAAACTTTATATAAACATATAATGAGCATTCCATTAGTAAACAGCATGATACCCAACTATCAATGAACAGATAGTTCTCTTCATTGCGGAGAAGAAGGAAAAAATGTAATAATCCTAACAAGATTCTACTAAAGTAAGATTCCATGTCTTGTTTAGAAGATCCTTTTATATAACTCAAAATGAAAGAGGCAGTTGTAGAGCCAGCTCACCCTAGCCCAGGAATTACCCTAGAAACCTTCCTCTGCCCCATCAGAGAAATTTCTCTGGAGTTTTCAAAGCTCAGTCCATTGGGATTCTGAAAGCTGAACCTGAGGGTATGGAAAAGAGACTGGAGTTCTCAAAACAACAATGCAGAGGAGACCAATAATATTGATAACTTCCAAGCAAAACTAGAATTGTAAAACAGTCCAAATCAAGTATCAAAACAAAGGTTTAGTCACAGACATGGAAAAATATGGCTAGTGTGTTGTCCTGGCCCCCAAAAGCAGCGAGAGTGGGGAAGGGAAAGCATTCTGGGGGAAAGAACTTGGCTTTAGTGTTGGCAGCTTCACTGGGTGA
Organism: Apodemus speciosus; assembly: GCA_002335545.1. NCBI lineage: Eukaryota > Metazoa > Chordata > Mammalia > Rodentia > Muridae > Apodemus > Apodemus speciosus. Next base: position 150,065 of record BDUI01001610.1, on the reverse strand, counting down.
AAGAAACAGATTTAAACAGAGGGATCCCCTTCACAGGAGTCCTGACAGCATGATCTTCAGGTAGAAATAAGAACTTCTGGAACAGACACACAGGTCAGGCAGCAGTGAGCAAGGTTAAGGAGCCAGAAGTGATGAGTGGGTATGAAATTCCTCTCAACTTTATTAAAAAGATTTCATTTCCCAAAGTGGCAAAGCACTTGGGTCTCACCAAACCTGGTCCTCAAATCAAAGCTTCATTAAAATAGCAACACCTACTATCTTCTGGGCCTAATTCAGACTAATTTCATACACCTACCAAGGATTTTTCTTTAATAGGTTCAAGTGAATTACACATTAAAACTGCTGTTGAAACTGCCTGCCAACAGAACTGACTGCACAACATAAACTCAGCTAAACATTTAGTGATCAGATCTTTATTTAAGTATAAATATCACACACACACTCAGGGCATACTGTAAAACTGCATAGAATGGCCTTCAAGAAAGACTATTTAGGCTTGATGGAAAATTCATTTATATATGCACAAAAAAGTAAATCTAACTCTAGAAAGTGCACATTCAAAAGAAGAAATTCTTTAATAGGTNAAAAAAAACTCAAAGTGTTTTAGATTTTAGAGCATCTGGGATTTTAGATTTTTTTTTTAAATTAAGGATACACAAACAAGTGTACATAAATATCCTCTCCCTCAAAGAATCATTTGAAAAGCAAAACCAAAGTTTTTAAACACTCAAATATGAACTTTTTTCAGATAACACATAATTGACACATTCTCCTGGGAAATGACTGTCTTTTTAATGGACTGGGCCATATTTCTGTTTTCTGTGTCATTTCATAAAAATGAAAATTATTTCATTTTACATAAGAAAATTCAGGATCACAGTTAAGCATAAATTAAGAAGAAATAATATGTATATATTATTTACCACATATATAGACCATAYGGTCTATACATAGTAATAAACTTTATATAAACATATAATGAGCATTCCATTAGTAAACAGCATGATACCCAACTATCAATGAACAGATAGTTCTCTTCATTGCGGAGAAGAAGGAAAAAATGTAATAATCCTAACAAGATTCTACTAAAGTAAGATTCCATGTCTTGTTTAGAAGATCCTTTTATATAACTCAAAATGAAAGAGGCAGTTGTAGAGCCAGCTCACCCTAGCCCAGGAATTACCCTAGAAACCTTCCTCTGCCCCATCAGAGAAATTTCTCTGGAGTTTTCAAAGCTCAGTCCATTGGGATTCTGAAAGCTGAACCTGAGGGTATGGAAAAGAGACTGGAGTTCTCAAAACAACAATGCAGAGGAGACCAATAATATTGATAACTTCCAAGCAAAACTAGAATTGTAAAACAGTCCAAATCAAGTATCAAAACAAAGGTTTAGTCACAGACATGGAAAAATATGGCTAGTGTGTTGTCCTGGCCCCCAAAAGCAGCGAGAGTGGGGAAGGGAAAGCATTCTGGGGGAAAGAACTTGGCTTTAGTGTTGGCAGCTTCACTGGGTGAAAGAAACAGATTTAAACAGAGGGATCCCCTTCACAGGAGTCCTGACAGCATGATCTTCAGGTAGAAATAAGAACTTCTGGAACAGACACACAGGTCAGGCAGCAGTGAGCAAGGTTAAGGAGCCAGAAGTGATGAGTGGGTATGAAATTCCTCTCAACTTTATTAAAAAGATTTCATTTCCCAAAGTGGCAAAGCACTTGGGTCTCACCAAACCTGGTCCTCAAATCAAAGCTTCATTAAAATAGCAACACCTACTATCTTCTGGGCCTAATTCAGACTAATTTCATACACCTACCAAGGATTTTTCTTTAATAGGTTCAAGTGAATTACACATTAAAACTGCTGTTGAAACTGCCTGCCAACAGAACTGACTGCACAACATAAACTCAGCTAAACATTTAGTGATCAGATCTTTATTTAAGTATAAATATCACACACACACTCAGGGCATACTGTAAAACTGCATAGAATGGCCTTCAAGAAAGACTATTTAGGCTTGATGGAAAATTCATTTATATATGCACAAAAAAGTAAATCTAACTCTAGAAAGTGCACATTCAAAAGAAGAAATTCTTTAATAGGTMTCTATTTACTTCATTCCACCTCCTGCCTTCTGTAGCACTCTTTTTGAATTAGTGGAGTTCTATTTTTTTCTTTTGAAAATGACAAAAAAAGATCACTATGGTAACAGCCATATAAATATCCACCCTGCTCAGAAGCATTCCATTCAGTGGTGTACCTCTTCAGTTTTAATGTGGAGCCTTTAAACAAACCCATGTCTGGACTCATGCTGCTGCTGCTGCTGGGCTTGATCTCGTAATGAAGATAACCATAGTTTTTACTTATTTTAACAAAGAATTTGATTACATGCAAATAAACCTACAATAAAAATGAGGAAGACATCTACTAGTCAATGTTATTGGATTACTTTTTTGCACAAGAATTAGCATATTCCAAACTCTCATTAATTGTGTTATATCTGACATTAACAGACCTTCCAACAGTAGTAATTGTGTCTTCATGAATATCATATGTATGCATTTTTTGTATGCTGAGGACTGAAGACGGGAAGTTTTAAGAGTTCTACAACTACACTACAACCCCAGCTCAAAGATTTCAATATTATCTTCTCTCCCATGAAAATGACATTTAAATAAAACAAAATATTACCTTATACATCTTTAACCATGAATAGTTACAGTATAGAAACTTTAGGGTTTGCTTTTCTACTCTAATTTACTAATTAATCTTTCATATAATTGGTTTCCAAGTAAATTATATAATTAGTGTATTTTTAGTGACTGGGCTATTGTACTCAATGAATAGTAACTGATAGTAAGGTTTTTTATTTACTCCACACTAACCCATTTTTTTCATTTACCACTTAGTATTTATTTTAAAAACTGATTATCAATGGATTGTTCTGTCCTTGTTCTTTTGAGCCATCAAAACAGTTTTAGTGGCAAGCTTCCTGGCTCATAAAACACAAACAAGGTTTTAAAACTTAAAGCCTTTGTGATTCTGGAACCTACATGTTGACTTAAGCCATTCACGCTGAAGCCTCCCATCAGCTAATTGTGTGTTTAAAGCAGTATAGAATCTGCTCACTGTAGGGTTTTGATTTATGGCCTACATCTACCCTAAAGGCTTACACAATAACCTCATCCTCCTCCATTTTATCATGACTGGTAAAAGTTTTGAATGAACTATCACAGAAAGACAACTTTATCCATATGAGTAGCTTCCCACACAGAGAGATCTTAGTTTGATGCTGCAGAATTCTGAAACTAAGATTAGTCATCATTAGACATTTAAGAAATCTCCAATCAGTTACCTCTTGTCTCTACTTAATAAACTAAGCCAGGCCCTTAAAGGACCACACCACATAGGGCCCTGAGATTAAACAGAACCTTTCCATGAGACACTGGGAAAGTGTCTTAACTATAACAGAGGAAAAATTACCCCTCTTGTTGAGAAGTTGGAAATATAATGATATTTAAGAGTCATCTCAGTTAATTGTGCTTACACCAACAGTCTTAACATTAAAATGTCATAGACTGTAAAATTTTAAAACCAACATAACAATGCTTGGCATACTCTACTGTTGTACATAGCCAACATCAGACACACTCAAAGCCAAAATACAAACCATTTCCTACTTTAAACATAGATATGATTTGCTTTAAATCAACACAACATGTTCTTTCTGAAATATGCTAAAATCAGATCAGCTTGGGGCTTTCACAGGGGCTCTTTATTGTACAACCTTCTCAATGCCAAGTTCTCCTCTGAGTTCTACACTGCTCATGTYTCTGCTGCACAGTGCAAATCCTTACTGAACCAAGTCTTTCAACTCATTAGAAATTTGGTAGCACAAATTGAAGTAACAAGTAACTTTGATCCTTCTAATCAAGAAAGAGCAATTTTTATTATCCAGTTTGTTAACTGTTGTGTTTTTCATCTAGTGCCCCTGGATACACATGATTTAAGATCTGTGAAGTCAATGGAAGTGGAATGATTGATGTACTTACCATAGTGGGCTCTGGAGAAAGACGCTGGGGTTAAGTGCTGGTTCTACAGTGCCTTTTATACAAATGAATGTACATAATCCTGTTCTATTGAATGGGGGGGGGGGAAAGCATCAAAAGTTTCCAAGGCTTGCAGAAAGAGTTGACAGAGGGCACACACAAGCCCCTGATACAGTGTCTGGCACATAGTCAATGTCTAAAAAATGGTAGTTATTACTGCTAATGATACTTAACACTTGTAGATGCACAGTCACTGTTGATTAGATAGATGGATGAAGGAATGGTTGAAATAAAACAATTGGTACTTGCAGGCAAACAGCTTGTGGTATGAACATAATTCTCCCTTTCAATCTTTTCTCCATCACTCCTGTCTGGACAGACTGGGAAGAGCAGGAATGCAGAGACAAACAATTTACAGAAAAGCATCAGCACAGCAGAACCACTCAAGAGCATTGGGTAGCCATGATGCTCAGTTCTCACCATCCTGGGTTCTCTTTCCTCACATTTTCAGTAAACACGGGTCTTTATTTTTTTTCCTCTTATTCAAAATGGATTTTATATCCTGATTAGGGTTTCCCCTCCCTCTGCTCCTCCCAGTTCCTTGCAGCCCTCCCTTCAGTCCAGATCCACTCAAAGAGGTTTCTTAGGGATAATATGATAAATTAAAATAAATTATAATAAGATAAAACAAAACCTAACACATCAGATGCGGTCAAAACAAACAGAAGGAAATAAACCCAAGAGAAAGTAAAAGAAAAGGGGAAACACACTCAAGAATACCATTAAAAAAACTAAACTGGAAGCCATAATATATAGACTTAGGACCCGGTTCAAACCAGTGCAGACCCTGTGCTTGCGGCCAGAGTCTCTGTGAGTTCATCTGAGTTTGCTCATGCTAATTTGGATGGTCTTTTCTTCGTTTCCTCCATCCGCTCCGCCTCTTACACTCTTTCTGTGTCCTCCTCTATGGAGCTCCCTGGGCACTGAGAGGAGGGTTTTGATGGAGACATTCCATTTAGGGCTGAGTGTTTCAAGGTGTATTTATCACTCTCTGCATGTCTGGCTGTGGGTCTCTACATTTATTCCCATCTGTTGTAGGAGGAAGCTTCTGATGACAGCTGAGCAAGGCGCTGATCTGTGAGTATAGCAAGCAGAATGTCATTAGGAGTCATTCTATTCCTACTTTCTTTTTTGGCAGGGTGACAGTAGTATTTGATTTTTTTTCTAGATCTCTGAGCTATCTATCTCAGGTTCTTGGTCACCAGAGCAGTATTGTACATGGTCTCCATCCTGTGGAGTTGACCTTAAGTCAAATCAGATATTAGGTGGTCACTCCCACAATGTGCCACCATTGTACTAGCATAGCTCACAGGCAGGACACTTGTAGACGAAAGATTTTGGCTGAGGTGGTGTTTACATTTCTCTTTTAGTAGCATGTAGAGTACCTTCCTGGACCAAAGATGTTACAACACAGGGATGAAGGCTCTGTGTAGGCTCCAGCCCAACTCCTCCATTTTCAAGGAATTGTGGAGATGTCTTCAGCAATGGCCTTGCTGTCAGTTTGTCAACAATCTATAGTCTTGGCAATAGCCTGTGTTATTTGTGGATTCCCATGTCATCTCTTTGGCCAAAAGTACAATTAATTATATGTAACCCAATCCTAGAACTAGGTGTTTGCTTCATTTGGTGATAAGAGATAGATTGCTGGGACTTTGTCTTTCCTCATTATTTGGCAATTTTATTTAAATTGTCTTCATATATATACATATATATATATATAATGTATGTATATATGTATACACACACACACACACATCCTCTCTACCACCTCACCAATTGTCCTCCTGTTACAGAAACTGCAATCCATTTATAGTAAGTATCTATTCTATTTCTGCTTCCTAATGAGATCTATCTGTTCCCCCTGGTTTCTTACTCTATATATAACCATTGTGTTTCTATGTTATTATTGACTTAACAGTTAATATCCATATATGGATATGTGGATATATTTGTGGATATATATTATGTGGATATATATGGATATTATCAAATACATACTATATTTATATTTCTGTAGTTGGGATAACTTGAGATGATTTTTGTAGTTCAATCCATTTACCTGCCAATTTCATTTTTTTAAGCTGAGTAATACTCCATTGTGTAGGTGCACCACACTTTCTTTATCCAGTCTTCTGTTAAAGAATATTTAATTGTTTCCAATTTATGGCAGTGATGAACAGAGCAGTCATAGACAAGGATGGACAAATGTCTTGTCACAGGGTGAAGCATCTTTTAAGTATATGGCCAAGAGTGGCATAGCTGGATCTTGAGATAGAGCAATTCTCATCTTCCTGAGGAACCACCACATTGATTTCTATAGTGGCTGTACAAGTTTGTACTCCTATCAGCAATGGGTTAGAATTCCCTTATTCCACATCCTCACCAGCATGAGAGTCACTTGTTTTATTGATCTTAGCATTCTGATGAGGGTAAGATGAAATCTCAAAGTAGTTTTGATTCACATTTCTCCAAAGACAAAGGATGTCAAACATTTTTAAAAAGTGTTTCTCAGCCATTTATGTTTCCTCTGTTGAGAGTTCCTCTTTTTGCTTTCTACAGAATTTTATAGTATTTATTAATGAGAAATAACGAAAAATAATTTTAAAAACACCTCATAAAATTAGAGAATAACACAAGCATCAAACTCAGTCCTTACAATTCTGTTTCATTAAAGATTTTAATACAAATTTTTGAAAGGTTCATGTTCAAAAGATCATAACTAGATTCTGTAAATATTTCTGAAAATCTTTGTATTTACACATGCAAAATAGTCCAGGGCAGTTAGCCTTGACTCCTTAAGCAAGGTCTTAAAAATGACACWGTGTCAGTTCTCACCACATGTAGATTCATGGGTATATGACACACCGCAGTCCTCTGAGCTGGCGAAGATGACCTGTTTCTGTTGGAGTGCTGTGTCCACCACTTTTTAAGGTAAATAATTTGTTTTCTTGATATCTAGTTTTTATTTCTTTTTATATTTTGGACATTAGCCCTCTATCAGATGTGGAGTTGGCAAAAATATTTTCCCATTCTGTAGACTGCAGCTTTGTTGAAATCACAGTGTCCTTTGTCATGCAGAAACTGCATGAGATCTCATTTAATAATTGTTGATAGTAGTGCCTGTACTAATTGTGTTCTATTTACAAAGTCATTGCCTGTACTAATGGGTTCAAAAATATTCCCCATTTTAGCTTCTATCAGGTTCAGAGTATCTGTTGTTTTTGTTGTTATTCATTTTTTTTTAATCAATTTGGAGTCGAGTTTTGTATGCGGTGATAAGCATGGATCTATTTGAATTTTTCTAATGCAGCCATCCAGTTTGACAAGCACCATTGCTGTCTTTTTTTCAGTATGTATACATGTGCGTCTGTGTGTGTGTATGTGTGTGTTTGTGTGTGTACAAAATTAGGTGTCCAAGTGTGTGGATTTATGTTGGTATCTTCAATTCAATTCCAATGATCAATGTGTTTGTTTGTTTGTTTTTGTTTTATTTTCTTTTATTTGCCAATAACATGCTGTGTTTTTCCCTTTAATTGAAAATGGATTATATTATCACATAATATAAACTGATTATTGTTTCTCCATCCTGTACTTCTTTCAGCCCATCCCATATCCCCTCCCATCCATATCTACTACTTTACTATCATTAGCAAAGAACAGGCTTCATCATTATAATTTATTAGAAACCACTCTGTGTTTATTTTATAGCCTTGTAACTTGATATCTCAGATAGTGAAACCTCCCGTCGTTCTTTTATTCTTTAGAATTGTTTTAGCTATCCTGGACTTTTTGTATTTCCAAATGAAGCTTAAAATTGTTCTCTCAAGATCTATAGAGAATTATGTTGGAATTTTTATGAGGATTGCATTTAATCTGTAGATTACTTTTGGTAGGGTGGCCATTTTTACTGTATTAATCCTACCGGTTCATGATTTTCCCATCTTCTGATAGCTTCTTCAATTTCTTTCTTCAATGACTTGAAGTTTTTATCACAACTCTTTCACTTGCTTGGTTAGAGTTACTCCAAGATATTTTATGCTATTTAAGGCTATTATAAAATATGTTCCTTCCCTGATTTCTTTCTCAGTCCATTTGTCATTTGTATATAAGAGGACTACTGATTTTTGTGAGTTAATATTGTATTCAGCTACTTTTCTGAAAGTGTTTATCAGCTCTAGGAGGAGGATTGGGTTTTTTTTTTTTGACAGAACTTTTAGAATCATTTATGTATACTCTTCAGCATACATAAGTTGATAAATGTAATCCACCATATAAATAAATTGAAAGTCTTGGCTGGGGCACTAAGACAAATAAAGGATATCAAAAAGAGGTAGGGGGTTTAGCAGTTAAGAGCACTGACTACTCTTCCAGAGGTCCTGAGTTCAATTCCCAGCAACCACATGGTGGCTCACAACCAYCTGTAATGGGATCCAATGCCCTCTTCTGGTGTGTGTGAAGACGGCTACAGTGTACTCATATACAAAAATTAAAAAAATAATTTTTAAAAAATTAGAAAAGAAGCCGAAGTATCTTTACTTGTTATATACAATGTTTTTGCCACCTTTCCTTTCACTTATCAAACACTGACTTCCAGCTGTGGTTTCTAATCATTAACCCTCTAGTAATGTGTCCTTGTGTCTTGATGATACCATGCCTACTCTCTTGAGATTACCAGCCAAGAATCTGTTATGCCCACTTGTTTCTATTATCAGCTATAGGAATTTCCCAGTGGAATTTTTAGGGTCAGTTATGTATACTAGCATACCATTTGCAAATAACGATACTTTGACTTCTTCCTTCCCAATTCATATCCCTTAGATCTCCTTGAGTTGTTTTACTGCTCTAGCTAAGACTCAAAATCCTGTTTCCCTGGTTAGAGTGACCAGTGGGAACACAGGGAGTGCCTGCTGCTGGAGTTAGGGTCTGGGATAAAACATTGAGTGAGAGGAGGAAAATTAGGAGGAGGAGATCTGTGTGATCCATTGGAGATGGAGTTCACTGGGGGAGAGAGGGTGGGCTGTGGCCTCAGCAGGTAGACTGCTATAGCTCTAAGGATGAAACTGGGGGATTCCGAGGAGCTGAGGGAGAGGTGAAGATATTTAGTTAATCTTCTTGATTCCCCGCCTGGTTTTTAATTGATCACAAAATCCCCTAGAATGAAAGGTATCCCTGCTATGCTCTGAAGAGTTGCAAAATATATTCCATTTATGGATACTGGTTTTTTTAAACTAAAAGAAAGACACTTTCAACACATAAAATATTCCTTACATCTCTCTTAACTGCATAAAAACAAGGCATAAATTTCCCTTTTGTAAAAGAAATCACATTTATAAAGGTAAGTTTGTTTGTTTACCCAATATCCATACTAGGAAAAGATTTTCTGAGACATCTTTTATTACCTGGCAGATTTTATCTACAGAACAACAATTTTACCTACAGGCCTTGATTTAGTGGAGTTTTCCTGCACTCTTTCACATTCCATAATCCATCACCCACCTCTCACTCAGTATACCAAGCCTATATTCCCTTAGCTATTCCTAGAGCTCAGAATGATATGAGTCTAAATTTCCTTTCTGTTACTGCCAGAAAACACTCTTACCAAAAGCAGCATGTAGGAGGAGAAAGTTTATTTGGCGTATGCTTCTAGATCACAGTCCATTGTTGAGGGAAATCAAGGAAGGAACTCAAGCAGAAACTGCAAGCAGAAACCATGTAAGAAAGCAGTTTACTGGCTCACTCAAAGACTCATGCTTATCTAGTTTTCTTGCACAACCCAGAACCGCCTGCCCAGGAAATGTTACCTCTGTATCTTCCAGGTCCTTCTGTATCAATTAAGGCAACCAAGAACTCCCTCACAGACATGCCCAGAGACCAACTTAATAAAGACAATTACTCAGTTGAGACTCTTTTTGTAGGTGACGCTAGGCTGTATCAAGCTGACAGCTAAATGCTAACTAGGATTATATAAGCTTTGAGCAGCTGCTCTGTTCTTTGAGTTGCACATTTTTGTAAGACTTCTACATGTGTGCAATTAATGATTTTTCTCTCCTTAAACCATTGACATAGCTGTTATATACATGAATTCACAACAATCGTGGGCACCTGCATAAGACCTGCACAAGATAATGTCATAATTAATTTTTAAAAATTAGAATGGGGAGGAGAGAAGCTTCTATTGCACCACCACTAGCTGAGGAGCTATCGGCAATTGAATTTGTTGGTGGATGGCCACTGGCAGGCTTTGCAAGGCCAACAAGTGACACCACATCCAAACACTAATTAGACCAGGAGATTATTAATATCAAACAAAAAACAGAAGATGAATCTATTGCAGAGGGAGGAGCTGGAGGAAGGAGTTGAGCTGTTGAATACAATTAAGATGCATTGTATAGGTTTACATAGATAGCTCAGTCCTTAAAAGCACTGTCTGTACTTTCAGAGAACACAGGCTTAACTCCCAGCACCGTGACTCCCAGTTATGGCTGCCCATAACTACTTGTCGCTCCAGTTCCCAGAGATATCCAATGCCCTTTTCTGGCCTTTGAGGGCACCAGAAGTATTTGGTGCATAGCTACATAATCCATTCAAACACCCATTCAGATGAAAATAAAAGATGTTATAACACTCTCAAAGAATAATTTAAATTTAAATCATTTATTGGTTAAAAAATAGATGATTGGAATATTTTTGAAAAAATTTTGTCAATTAAAATCATAAAATAGCCAAAGAAACTAGAAGAGCAGAGGAAAACAGTTTTTCTAAGATATAATTTTTAAATATTCATGTAAAGTACTATTGCATTCACAGTAATTATCAATGCTGCATTTTCAATCCAAAGTACTGGTAGGCATTCCTATTTTATGAATTAAGAAATCAGGAGGTAGGGGGATTCAGTAATTATTTATTTATTTATTTATTTATTTATTTATTTATTTTTATTTTCTATATTCTTTGTTTACATTCCAAAGGCTTTCCCCTTTCCCAGTTACCCTCTCACCATATGTCCCATAAGTCCTCTTCCCTCCACCCATTCCCCAGTCATCCCCTCCCATTTCTCTGTCCTGGTACTCCCCTACAATACTGGATCAAGCCTTTTCAGGACCAGGGCCCTCTCCTTCCTTCTTCTTGGGAATCATTTGATATGCTAATTGTGTTTTGAGTATTCAGCACTTCTGGGCTAATTAATAT
>BDUI01001610.1:113787-136728 GCA_002335545.1 Apodemus speciosus | reverse complement strand
TTTCCCCATTAGGTAGCTGTCGTGTGTGTGTGTGTGTGTGTGTGTGTGTGTGTGTGTGTGTGTGTGTGTGCACTAGATGTCACTGAATGCATGTTCACATGTACTGAGGTGGGCATGTGGAGCTCAGAAGGGCTTGGTTCTCAGTTCTCTTCTGCCACAATGGGCTCTGGGGAGTACACTCAGGATGATCAGCAAATGTTGTTACTTGTCAATCCATTATGTAAGATGATCTACATGTCCAGAGTGAGCCATTTAGACAGACAAAGAAAGTCCACTAGAGTTTTGAGAAAATGTAATGGGTGAGAAAGATTTAAGGGCATTAATGAGTAGAGGTAGAGAAGGTCCTCAACCCCTAGAGACCCAGGTCTGAACCAAACAGGAAGGCAAAGAGGACTGGTAGCTTCTGTCTAAGAGCAGAGCCGCACAAGGGCAGCTTGCACTCTGTTCCCCTGTGGTCCCCAGATTATGCTACATTGTAGTGAGAATTTTGGTTTCTTTTAAAACCCAGTTATGTTATATGAATGAGCTTTTGTTTTGATCCCAGGTGTGAGATATAGGGATCCTTCAGTTTGTCCACAGCCATTAACTATGATTGTCTCAYACTCTAGGAGGGGCATAATTCTTGCCAGCTGCAGATAGTTTAATTCTGGGGACTCTGGAGAAGGAATAAATGCCAGAGCCTGGAGAAGGAGGYTGCTATCAGTTGCTATTGTTGTGGTTTGTCAAGTGTTTGTGAGCAAAGTGACAAGAAGAAGTTGGAGATACCTTGACAACAAAGACTGACTTACCCCAAAGAACTCGACACCCCTAAACAGCAGGAAGAAGTCAAAAGAGATCTATGTCCTCTTTTCTCTCTAATCTTCTTTCTTTCCTACCTAGTATTGGGGGGTGGGAGGGATCATAGTGGAATAAGGGTTGAAATGGAGGTAGAGATATAAAAACCCAACAAAATAAACAAAAAATGAAGAAAAATGAAGGCCAATACTACATAGAGAATTATAAGCATTTATTCTTAAATAATCAATGTCCCCTGGAAAGGCATCTTTCAGTTAAAATCTGTCTCTAAAGAGCATTTGAAACAAGCCAGTGACAGAATTTAACATATAAAGCACATATTTTGAGATGAAATGGAGAATTTTCAAATTGTATTTGAGTCAATACAACTTCTAAAGCTAATGAAAGTGCGACAGAGATGAGCTCAGATTAGCTGGTGTTAATCTTCAGCTCCTTGCCTTACAGTGACTGAAGCTCCTTCCCCTCAGGTACACTGAGAAAATGTTAAACTATTATGCCAAAGACCTTGTCCTGCTAAAAGGCTTCTTTAATCTACCTGCTGTCAAGGTCCCTGGGCTCCAAGGCATAAGAAGTCTCCTATTTTATATATGCCATGACCACTCTGTGACAGAGAAGGATGCCCATGGTCCACGGCTTTGATTGGCAGCAAATGGATCTAATGGATGAACTTGCTGAGGTGAATAAAGCAAAGGACAAAGAGTACACACCAGCTCAGACAGTAGCATGGCCACTGATCATTAAAGAAAGAATCGTAGGCCAACCTTGTAAGTCAGAAAGATGGAAAGAGTCAATTCCAGCTATTTGTGAAGCAAAGACATAGAAAGATTTACCTTCAGCCAAGGTTAGATGCTCAGTTAGCCATCTGAGGCAAGGCCACCATGTACCTACCCATCAAGAAGCTATAAGACAGAAGAATCCCAACGGCAGAATATCCAGTGGCCTACYACTCATGGTGTCTCTCAGTGGGACACTTCAGACTTTTTCTGCACAATTCTTTCTTTCTCAAGGCTTTTCCATTTACTGCATACAACCCTGCATACAAATGCCCAAACTGACTGAGTTACCTCAGAATCCAAATTGCATTCCACATTTCCAAGCTATACATAATAGAGATCGCATCCACCTCGTACATACAGTGTAAAGAATTTTAAATTCCTGAAGAGGGCTTTTAGAACCACATCCCCATTTGTACATAGAAATAAACTTTTAAAACCAGGTTCTGCCCTAGAACATATCCCCTTAAATTGTCATCACTTTAATTACCCCTTTGTCCTCACCAAAATCATCTCCATATTATCTGAAAAAAAAAAACAATGCAAATTTCTGGCAGTATTTCTTTGTATATTCTATGGTTAGTTAGTTAATTGCTGTGTTTATTTTGAATAGCTTAAGAGCTCCTAGGGCATTAATGATAGCCACCATTGAGTGTGTCTGCTTCCAGAAATGTGCAGCTGGGGAGAAATGACCCATCTTGAATGTAGGCAGCACCAGCCCATGGTCTGGACCATGGACTGAACCAAAAAGGAGAAAGTGGACTGAGTACCACTATCCATCTCTCTTCTTGACTGCACAATGTGGCCAGCCACCCTGTGTTCCCATTGACATAACTTTCCCACCCTAAGAGTTTGGCTCTTCTACAACTATGAGCCACTGTAAGTCCTTCTGTCTTAAGTTGTTTCTTGTCAGGCATTTTGTCACAGCAATGAGATAATCACATGACCCATAAGCATACTTTAAAAAAAATCCTAAAACTTGTAGCTAGTATACTAAGAAATGCAGACAAAAATGTCAGCTGAAAGCAAAAGGAAAATTGTTCATTTTATCTGGGAAGTAGGGTAGGATTCATGAAGAGATGAATTCACAAGTAAACTATTCACCAATAGATTTCAGAATAACAAGGATAAAATAAAAATAAGAACTTAACAGCCTCCTTGGAAATGAAACATTAACATTCTTCAAATGAATAAAGTCTAATTGGTCACATAACTGTTACCAGAAACATCAGATGCTAACACAAGTGGTACACTAATACTCTATTAACTAGCAGATTAAGGAACAAAACCATTACCATTTTGAGAGAGAAAAATAAAACATTTTGCAATTTGATGGATATATCAGTRAATAAGAGGATTTTTGAAATTTACATTCAACGAAAGCAGCTTACTTTGTTATATAAAAATTATACCTATATATGTGTTCAACAAGAAAATTTTAATTTAAGCAACATATTAGTTTCATACTGTATAAACCTAATCAAGTTAGTTTAAGAGTACAAGATTGATACCTGTACATCAGCCCAAGGACCCACAGGTACTGTGAGTCATGTATGCTGCAGGGCCCACACATAAGTAGAGGCTTATGGGAGTATTGGTGAGTTTTAGGTTGTCAAAAGAAAGAGAAAAGCAACTTACAGGAGGAAATGTTTCTTAGCACCATGATATCAGAGAATTCAGACTGTAGTAAGATGTATCCATTGCTCTGTGCATGAAGTGGGGCAGAAGACCCTGGTACGGAGAGCATGCAATAGATTGAAGGAAATGGCCTCGTTTCATCTAAGAAGCAGGGAACCAGGAAGGCTAGGAACAAGGTATGTCTTTCCAGCGTATGTCACCAGTGACCTACTTCCTCCAGATACCCAATCCACACCCCTTAATTCCCCCACCTCCTCCAGATATCTTATTATGACCCCCATTCGTCACTGTATTTCAAGAAAACTCTTCATGCACACAAGTATTTTCATATGCTTTCCACGTGTCATGAAATATTTACCCTTTATTTTTTTAATAGTGTATAAACATTAGATAAGCATGATGGTGTATACCTATTATCCCAGCACTCTGGAGCCTGAGGCGAGAGGAATACCAGAATTTTGAGGCTATCCTGGGCTGCCTAGTGAGTTCAAGTCTAGCCCTTCTACTGAGTGAGTCTTGATCTCAAAAACCATATGTGAGTGCATATGTATGATTATATTTATATTAAATAAATACATTTAAATTATTTATGTAAATTATTGTAAATAATTAAGTTATTTATGTAAATTATTTATGTAAATACTTAGCTCATAGGCTGTACCTGTCTTAATGATAGTAGGAAAGGCACTGAGGCCTGAAGGATGACCTAAGCATGGGGTGGTGACCAGTCTAACTAAAGAGCTAAGAAGAGATGGGTCTGAGAGTGAATACAAAACTTACACTTATCCTCACATGATTACATGCTCTTTGAATTTGTTTTACCTGTGACTTATTATAGTCAGCACTCACTGAGGGCTTTTTAATCTACAGTATTAAAAAGACTATAAAATAAAATCCTTAAAGAATCATGAGATGGCCCGATTGCTGCTTTTACTACAATAGTTCTCAACCTATGGCTCATGACCCATGTGGGGGTCTCATATCAGATATCCTATATATCAGATATCTACATTACAATTCATAGCAGTAGTAAAATTACAGTTATGGAGTAGCAGCAAAATAACTTTATGGTTGTAGGACACGGCAACGTATGACATTAGGGAGGTTGAGAAACGCTGCCTTAGGATGATCAAGCACTTCTGGGAACAGGATGGGGGACTGGATGGGCGCTGCAGGCATAGTCAGGATGGAACAGAAAAGATTCCAGGTCATAGGAGAAAAAGCAGATTAGGCAGGAAGAACACTGAGAACAGAAGGAATGACCCAAGCATGGGGGTGGTGCCCAACCTAAATGGCAGAGGTGTAAAAGTCAGTTCTTAATCTATGGGCCACAGGCATGGGGTTAATATAGCCACATACCAGAGCCGTGGTTTAGCTAACAACAGACCACAAATATGATAGCCACCCCTTAAGGTTACCATGAAGCTGAAAAAAGTCATATCATCCTGGTTTAATTTATTTTCCTGTTGCTGTGATAAAGTACTCTTTCAAAGGCAACGCAGGGAAGAATTCACTTAGCTGAAACAGTCAGGTTACAGTCTATCATGGTAGGGAATTTATAGCCTGCAGTCAGAGGAAGAGAGCAATGGATGTTTGCAGTTGTGCTGATCAGCTTTCTCCACCCATACAGTCCAGGATCTGCCTATGGAACT
Organism: Apodemus speciosus; assembly: GCA_002335545.1. Taxonomy (NCBI): domain Eukaryota; kingdom Metazoa; phylum Chordata; class Mammalia; order Rodentia; family Muridae; genus Apodemus; species Apodemus speciosus. The sequence goes on along the minus strand of BDUI01001610.1, from coordinate 131,870 downwards.
GTGCTACCTACCCCAGTGGGCAGGTCTTCCTTCTAGATCAATATACTCAGGATAACTCACCATAAATATGCCCAGAAGTCCATCTTCTAGCTGATTCTAGATTCTATGGTGTTCACAATTAACACTAACCATTACACATAGATATCACAAGTACCTATGGTATTCAGTAGAGTGACAGCTATGCTGTAATCCATGAGCAGTAACTATACCACAGTGCTTCCTGCTGTAGCAGGCTACAGCAACTATGTTTCTGTAGGCATACTCCATGGTGTTCACGCAATGAAATTGCCTGATGTGCATTTCTCAGAAGGTACCCTGCTGTTAAGGTGATCTATAAGCCAAGGTGTATATCTGCTCCAACAGATTTCATGGATAATATGCATCAAGTTCTACTGTAGTCAAGTAAATTTATATCTGTCTTATTAATATACTATTAAATTAATTTATATTGTATTTCTCTAATCAATATTAAATTACCATTTTATTATTAKTAGTAAATTACAATATTAAATTATAATATTAAAGTGCCATTTCTCCAGTAGAGAAGTGAACATTCTTTTTATTATTAAATGAGATTTTTGAAGAATGTAAAGTCATGAAGACTCATGTTATTAAATACAGGAGGGTCCATTCTCCAAACAAAGTTCACCAAGAGGTAGGGGAAGCTGTTGTGCAGAAGCCAGAGCAGCCACACCACAGGATGAAACCACTCCTCTAACTGACACATGACAGAGGCAATAAGGTAGAAACTCTCAGACTTTTAAAAAGTAACAAAAAAAGTTATCTATTCAGACCTCTAGGGCAAGATAAGATTTACAGGATAATTTTTAGCCTCTTCCAGAAAATGCAAATTATCAAAACTCAATTTTAAAGCAAATGGAAAAGCCCAAATGGTCCTTAAGACACAGACAATACTGAGAATGCTTTTAAGTAGCTATATTTCAAAAGGGCTGTCCTTCCAAAGGATAGATTATGCCTGTCGTGTTCAAACAGCATCAAAGAATATGAAATGATAAGCATTTTCCAACTAAAATTTTAAGACCAGTATAACCTAGATACTAAAACTGGAAATGGATTGGAAAAGAAAATAGAGTTATGGACAAAAATGGCTTATAAATGAGGTGCTAGTAATAGGCAGTGTTTTATGCATGGACACATTCAAGCCATCCCCATTAAAATAAATAATAACATGTAATGGCCATGTTGAACTTACTTCAGGGTGTTTTAATATTAGGAGGAAAAGCCATATGAGTAATAGATCAAAGGAGAAACACCAATCTACCATGTTGATAGATGGCATAAAACATTTAATTAGCCCCACATTAATCCCACAATGGAAATTTATACCCTAACACTAGCTGATTGGAAAAATTTTGGAATGAAGCATCATTAATAGATTCAGTAACACTTTTAAATGAGTTTGACTTTCTTTAATTATAACAGCTAATTGGATAAGTATGGTGAGCAGACCCCTTCACCAAACTCTTTAGTGAAGCACTAGGAAGACAGCTATCAATTTCAAGACTAACTGAAGAAGATCTGTGAAACTCAGGTAGTACTGGAGTTTAAAATAGGAAGCTTCCAAATATTAATCCCTTACAACATAAATTTATTTTTCACCAAAAGGCGAGATCACCTTTGCTAATCACCTTTAAAGTCTGACTTTGTCTCCACTATATTTGGGGATTGCAAATTTCTCTTCTTTAGTCTTTACCAAACAATTCAGCAATCCGTGTGCACTATTCAGCTTAAAGATGTTTATTAAAATTTTGCTTACATAAAAATGTCAAAGCATCTTAAAATCTATCAGCCATTGATTCCTCTTGTTCTATGGCAGCTTCAGCCTCTTGGGTTAAGAAGCTCCTGCTTTACTGACAGCTCAGCCTCTGATCATGTGAGACGTCTAACACATCCCCTTATAATTATAATGTGATTTGCTCTCCCCAAGAGACCTATAACTAATACAATCTAAAAATTCTAGACAGTCACCTTGTTGGCATGTGTGAAGGAAAACACAAACCTCTCTTTCTTGACCCACCAAATTTTGGGGTGTTTTTGCTACAGAACCCTCCCTTTTACCCCTTATTGTAAAGCCCCAATCAGTCATATCTGCATATGCCCCTTCCACCACTCAGAGAGCAGCCTAAAAGCAATCTACTGCATGCTAGTAAAGTAATTCCAGCACCTAGTTCATATTAAAATAAGTCTTGTCAGGATCATATGATTTTAAAGATATCCTTGCTTAATTTTAAGCCACAAAGAGATGGATGTTTCTTCCAAAATGTTTACCCTTCTCTCAAGGAAGGCAATGCCTAACAGTACAGTTCATAATGAAATGCTAAAATGTTAGAAGGGAATATCAGAATGAGTAAAGAGTTCAAGTATGGTGTGAATTTGGGACACTTTGGGGATGGATCTGATCAGTTCAAGAATAAGACTCCTGACCTGAAAATCTTGAAAGTTGCTTTTACTCCCAGGAGTCTGAGAGGATAAACATAGCTTGTAATATTTTAATTTATCAATTATTTCATAATCCTTTAAAGAAAGAGCATGAAGCCACCTCTGCCTCAAAACGTCTGTCCATATCTAACAAACATTTTTCTTTTATTCTACCAAGATCAAGTTTGTGTCTGAATCCCCTTGGTGGCTTTTGATATTAATGGTGAATCATTGTGTTCAGGTTTCCTGAACATGTCTTAAATAGTGATGGAAGTCAAGCTTTATGCATCAAAGTGAACCTCTTAATTGAAATAATGACAGTATAAACATCTCTGTCAATGTGCCCAGCTTCATCACAAAAGACTAATGACAATCATAACTCCCAATCAGTGTGTGACTTACCTTTGGAGTTAAGAGCAAAGAAAATCCTGGAGAACTTGAGGTGTATTCACAGTGAACAGATGAGTAGGCCCATGGTTAGGACCTGGGGAGTGAAAATGTAAATTGTTGCTTGACTTTCCATAAGGGATGTAGAAGAAACATCTATTCACCGCTGCCCCAAACCCCAAAGAGAAGGAACTGGCAAACAAGAGGAAGTATGGTGGCTTAACTAGAAATAGGCTCCATAGGCTCAAATGTTTAATGCTGGTCATCAGGGAGTAGAACTAACTGATATATATTAGGTATGGTCTTGTTGGAGAAAGTGTGTCTCTAGGGGTGGACTTTGGGGTTTTTGTAGATTTTTGTCTTCTGTTTCTGGATAACACTAAACTAGAGAAAGTCTTAAAAGTTAGTTGATAGTAGCTGCCATCCTGTTATCCTCTGTCTCTGTGTCTCTGTGTTTCTGTGTCTCTGTGACTCTCTCTCTCTCTCTCTCTCTCTCTCTCTCTCTCTCTCTCTCTCTCCGATGCCTGAAGATCAGGATACAGAACTCTCAGCTATTCTCTAGCACCAAGTCTGCCTACATGCCAACAGGACACATGAAGATAATGAACTACAATTCTGAACTGTAAGCTAGCCCCAATTAAATGCTTTATAAGAGTTGCCATGGTCACAGTGTCTCTTCAAAACAATAGAACACTGAATAAGGCAGGGAGATTCTATCAAGTCTAGCTTAGCAAACTGAGTAAATTTATTGGGTTACTGGAGCATAGATCATACATGAGCAGTGTCACAACCAAAATGTTCCACTCCCAGTCCAAGACAAAACATGAATGGAAGAAATGCCTTAACTAATCCCTTCCACTTACATTTTTAAATTTTTTAATTTAATTTTATCCATATGAGTGTTTTGCCTATACAAAAGCCAGAAGGCATATCAGGTCCTCTGGAACTGCAATTACAAATATGGATGATAAGAATCAAACCTGAGTTCTCTACAAGATCAGCCAGTGCCTTTAACCACTGCACCATCTCTCCCTCCCTTTCATGCCATTCTTATATGAAGCAGACATTTTGGAACACAGAGTTGTGTTATAATGCAACTATCAGTAGAACTCCTTTTCAGGAAACTTAAATTTTGATTATACTACTGTGCATGTATTATGACTAATTTTGATGGGACTACTGTCCCTACTTGAGGATTGGTCAGAACATTAAAACCTAAAAGATGCTGAATTATAAAGTCACAATTTCCTTGTTCTATGGTCCATATAAGAATCATGGGCTAGTGAAGACATGACAAAATGCAGCCCCTCTCACCATGAATGTCATGGTCCTCACATAAAGAGCATGCTGTCAAGTATAATCAGCAGACAAGTATAATTAGCAGAACACCTTTTTCGAACATTTGTGGTAGTTAATTATGACCATTTCTATCTCACAGATGGTATGTGAAATTGTAGCTCTATGTTTTAGGTAATGAGGGGGGTGGTATCATAAATAAATCATTGTGAAAGCAAAGGGGGCAGTTGCTTAGGTGCATGGTGGATGGCTGTTTACCATTCCCAGCACCTTGACTGTTAACAGTGCTTTCTACTTGGTTTCTAAGCACTATTCCATCTGTCACTCTGTTGAGAAATGGCCTCCAACACATTTCTGTGTCTCCTTTCCCACTTGTCCTATCCAGCCTCAGTCCCTCTACCTGAGGCCAAGCCTTCATGGTTTGACACAAACTTGTCAATTTAAATTATTTTCCACCATACTTTGTAGTGGKTTGGCCTGATGCTGCTTGTATTTTAATGCTAACATTGGTTCCTCAAGACCTGGTTGCTCCAGAGACAAGATAGTCTGCACAAAGACCAAAGGGATGCTATGTGGCCTTGCCTCCAAGTTATTTCTTCTTCTTCTTCTTCTTCTTCTTCTTCTTCTTCTTCTTCTTCTTCTTCTTCTTCTTCTTCTTCTTCTTCTTCTTCTTCTTTTACTTTTTTATTAGATATATTCTTCATTTATATTTCAAATGTTGTCCCCTTTCCTAGACCCCCCTGAAAGTCTCATAACCCATCTCCCCTCCCCCTGTTCTACCATCAGCCTGCTCCAGCATCCCCCCCACACTGTGGCATTGAGCCTTTCCAGGACCAAGGGCCTCTCCTCTCTTTGATGTCCAGCAAGGCCATCTTCTACTGCCTATGTGTCTGGAGCCATGGGTAACTCCATGTGCACTCTCTGGTTGATGGTTTTGTCCCTGGGAGCTCTGAGAGTACTGGATGGTTCATATTGTTGTTCCTCCAATGGCGCCGCAAACCCTTTCAGCTCCCTGGATCCTTTCTCTAGCTCCCCCATTGGGGAACCTGTGCTCAGTTCAATGGCTGGATGAGAGTGAAATTCTTAGACAAATGGATGGGATTAGAAAATTTCATCCTGAATGAGGTAACCCAATCACAAAAGAATACAAATGGTATGCACTCACTGATAAGTGGATATTAGCCCAGAAGCTTGGAATATGAAGACATAATTCACATATCAAATGATGCTCAAGAAGAAAGAAGAACAAAGTATGGATACTCTGGTCCTTCTTAGAAGGGGGAACAAAATTCCCACAGAAACAAAGTGTGGAGCAGAGTCGAGGGAAGGACCACCCCACCTAGTCGAGACTACCCCACCTAGTGATCCATCCTATATACAGTTACAAAACTCAGACACTATTATTGATGCCCATAAGTACTTGCTGACCAGAGCCAGATATAGCTGTCACCTGGGAGGCTCTGCTACTGCATTTCAAGTTACTTCTGATAGGTGAATAAAGGTGCCTATAGACCATAACTAGGTAGAAGAGAGCAGGTTTTCGAGTTCCCAGGCCTTGTAGGGAGGGTTGGAGGAGAATCAAAATCACATCACGAGGGAGAAAAGAATGTGAGAAAAGTTTCCAAAGTTCCCATGGATTAGGAGTCAAGAAAACGTAACCATGAGGGCTGGCCAATTGGAGGTAAGAGCACCCCAAATGAAACTTATTAGTAAGTAATAATTCAGGACTATTGATAGGAAATGGATTTTAATAGCACAGAGAATAGGCACAAGCCCAATTATAGTGCTAATTAAGGCTTATTATAAATATTAAGGTTGTGTGTGTATTTTATCTAGGAACTAAGTAGTCATAGGCAGGGTAGAAACCCCAGCTTGGAATTAAAATTTTCTACAACAATGTTCAACAAGCAATGTATCTTCCAGTCCTCTGCATGACTCCCCATGCCCTCTGCTCGCTGCCAGTCAGGCTCCTGCTTTTGACCTTACCACATACATAGTCTATACTCCTTTCTTCTACCAAAATATAGCTGAAGGACCAGCAACTCTGAAAAGTGGTGCCAATTCACCAATTGCCACAATATTCTGAGTTCCAAACATGCACCCAGAATAAGCCACATAGTTTTCCACCCATTGATCCATGAATATGGTTCACACAGGTCTTAGCTAAATAACTGCACACTTGCCATTGTTTCAAGTGTTCCAGCAAATGGAAATGCAAGAAGAGAGAAAAGTGCAGGAGGTTAATAAATACCTGTCAGGTATCTGATAACATGGACAGAATTTCAAAAAATAGAAGAGCTTTCGGGTTCATTTTCTTTAAGCAAAACACTTGAAATCCAGCAGCTGATAGAAGGTTTCCTCTCCTCATTCAATAACCCTTTTGAAATACCCCAGCATGCAAGCTGTCAAGGACCACTCATGTTGTGTGCTGGAAGGGCCAGAGGTCAATATAGCTAGGGCTCTGCAGTCCAAGTGATATTGTACAAAGGGAAGCATGTCTCTCTAGGAGCCGGTGACCATTGATTAAACTAGTTAGGATCCTGTGTGTTGAACCTTAATTTTGGCACAGTCTTTGAGTGATTTCACCTAATTCATCCAAATCAAACAGCATATCTACTGTTGAGATTTTTTTAAAAAGGAAATGTGGAGAACCAGTTCTGTGGTTAGAGCACTCTTGCAAAAGAGCCAGTCTTAGCACCCACATGGTGACTTTGTAACAGCAATTCCAGGTGATCCAATACCTTCTTATGTTCTCCGTGGGCACCAGGAACATACATGTTATACATGAGGTACAACATCATATGAGTTAATTAATTACTTTAATAAAAAGACTTTTTAAAGATTCCTTAGCTTTTAAAATTGTGGAAATGGGGTTCCAAGGTGCCTTGTGGAACCTAAGACCATTATGCTTCCTCGGGGAGGCCTGTAGGTCACCAAGAACATCCAGCTCAGAAACCCGTCCCACCAGTCCCCTCCCAGTGTGGTTTGCCTAGAGAACAACCATCAGAGAGGCCTGCAGGGGCTCCAAGAACAACCAGCTTGGAACATTCTCCAACAATTCCCCGGCCAGTAAGGTCTGTCTGAGGCACAGCCAGCAGAGTCGGGTACCCTGGCCCTCATTGTCTAGCCCACAACTACTTCTGCCTTCATGAAAAGTCCTGCAATCATTAGGATCATCCAGTCAACACCAGAGAAAAACAGGTGCTGAAAGGACAGCATAAGAATAAAATCAACAGAGCCAGAACAATATGGCACCACCAGAACACAGCTATCCTCATACAGCGAGCCCTAGATATCCTAAGGAAACTGAAGCACATGAAGAGGATGATTTTAAGTCCAAGCTTATGGGGACTTTAAGGATGAAATGAATAAATCCCTTAGAGAAATACAGGAAAATACATAAACAGGTAGAGGCATTAAAAGAGGAAGCAAATAAATATAAAGAAATACAAGAAAATACAATCAAACAGGCGAAGGATATGAATAAAACTATCCAAGACCAAAAAATGAAAATAGAAGCAAGAGAGAAAATAGAAACTGAGGCAATTCTGGAGATGGAAATCCTAAGAAAGAGAACAGAAACTATACACGTAAGTATCACTAACAAAATACAAGAGATAAAAGAGATAATCTCAGAAATAGAAGATAAAATAGAAGAAATTGCTACATTAGTCAAAGAAAATACAAAATCTAAAACGTCTATAACACAAAATATCCAGGAAATTTGGAACACTATGAAAAGACCAAACCTAAAAGCAACACAATGAGAGAGAAGATTCCCAGCTCAAAGACCCAGACAGCATCTTCAGCAAAATCATAGAAGAAAATTTCCATAACCTAAAAAAGAGATGCTATAAATGTACAAGAAGCTTACAGAACAACAAACAGATTGAACAGAAAATAACCCCCTGCCTAATAATAATCAAAAYACTAAATGAACAGAACAAGAAAGTATTAAAAGTTGTAAGGGAAAAAGACCAAGTAACATATAAAAACAGACTTGTCAGGATTATACCTGACTTCTCAATGGAGACTCTAAAAGCTAGAAGAGCCTGGGCAGATGTCTTGACCACAGATGTCAGCCCAGACTACTATAGCCAGGAAAACTTTCAGTCACCATAGATGGAGAAACCAAGATATTATATGACAAAGCCCAATTTAAACAATAGCTTTCCACTAACCCAGCCCTACAGAGAATAGTTGAAAGAAAAAAACTCCAACCCAATGAGGCAATCTACACTCAAGAAAACACAAGGAATAAATAATTTCACAGGATTAAAACCAATAGAATAGAAAAACACACACCACCACCACCACCACCACCACCACCACCACCATCACCACCATCAAAATAACAGGAATTAGCAATCATTGGACATTAATATTTCTCAACATCAATGGGCTCAATTTCCCAATAAAAAGACACAGGCTAACAGAATGGATTCATAAACAGAGTTCATCATTCTGCTGTACACAAGAAATACATCACAGCAACAAAAGTGTATATTATATTAAAGGGTTAGAAAAAAGAGTTTCCAAGCACATGAACCCAAGAAACAAGCTGGAGTAGGCATCCTAATGTCTAATAAAATAGACTTTCAATCAAAATTCATCAAAAGAGATGGAGAATGATACTTCATACTAATCAAAGGAATAATCCACCAACAGGACATCTCAATTCTGAACATCTATGCCTCAAATGCAAGGGCACCCATTTTTGTAAAAGAAGCATTATTAAAGTTTAAATCACACATTGAACCCCACAAATTAATAGAGAGAGACTTCAATACCTTACTCTCATCAACTGACAGGTCATTGAGACATAAACAGAAATATTGAAACAGAGGTTATGACTCAAATGGACCTAATAAGTATCTATAGAGCAGTTCACTYAAACACCAAAGAATATAATTTCTTCTCAGCACCTTACAGAACCTTCTCCAAAATTGACCATATAATTGGTCACAAAGCAAGCCTCAACAGATTCAAGAAGATTTTAATAACCCCTTGCATCTTGTCAGACCACCATGGATTGAAGCTACACTTAAACAACAACAAAAAAAGTAGAAAGTCAACATATTCTTGGAAACCAAACAACTCTCTATTCAACAATCACTGGGTAAAGGAAGAAATAAAGAAATTAAAGGCTTTCTAGAACTCAATGAAAATGAGAGCACAACATACCCAAACTTATAGGACACAGTGAAAGCAGTGCTAAGAAGAAAGTTCACAGCACTGAGTCCACTCATAAAAAATTGGAGCAGTCTCAAACTAATGAATTGAAAATATACCTAAACGCTCTAGAAAAAAAAAGAAGCAAACACACCCAGGAAAGGCAGACAGTAGGAAATAATCAAACCCAGAGCTGAAATCAATCAATCAGAAACAGAAAGAACAATACAAAGAATCAACAAAACCAAGGTCTGGTTCTTCGAAAAAATCAGGAAAATAGATAAACCCTTATCCAAACTAACATTAAGGCAGAGAGACAGTACCCAAATGAGCAAACTCAAAAATGAAAAGGGAGACATAACAATGGACACTGAGGAAATTCAAAGAATCATTAGATCTTATTTCAAAAGCCTGTATTACACAGAATTGAAAAATTGAAATGAAACAGACCATTTTCTAGACAGATACCAATTACCAAAGTTAAATCAAGATCAGGCAAACTATCTAAATAGTCCTGTAATTCCTAAGGAATTTGACCAAGTCATTAAAAGTCTCCCCACCAAAAAAAAATGGCCCAGAGCCAGATAGTTTTAGTGCAGAATTCTACCAGACTTTCAAAGCAGAGATAATACCAATACTCCTCAAACTATTCCACAAAACAGAAAATGCAGAAATACTGCCAAACTCATTCTATTTGGCCACCATCACCCTGATACCTAAACCACACAAAGATTTAACCAATCAAAACAAAAACCAAAAAAAAGGAGAATTTCGGAAGTACTCAATAAAATATTTGCAAACAAAATCCAAGAACACATSAAAGACATCATTGACCATGATCAAGTCAGCTTCATCCCAGAGATGTAGGGGTAGTTCAATATATGAAAATCTACCTACATAATCCACCATATAAACAAATTAAAAGAATAAAAACCTCATGATCATCTCATTAGATGCTGGAAAAAGCCTTTGACAAAATCTAACAGCCCTTGATGTTAAAAGTCATAGAGATATCAGGAATTGATGGCAAATACATAAATCACAATAAAGGCAATATGCAGCAAGTCAATAACTAACATAAAATTAAACAGAGAGAGACTTAAAACAATTCCACTAAAATCAGGAACATGACAAGGCTGACCACTCTCTCCCTATCTTTTTAATATAGTACTTAAGGTTCTATTTAAATCAATAAGAAAACTAAAGGAGATGAAGGGGATACAGAATTTAAAGGAAGAAATCAAAGTATTGCTATTCAATGCTATGATAGTATACATACATGACCTCATAAATTGTATCAGAGAACACCTACAGTTGATAAACACCTTTAACAGAGTGACTAGATACAAAATTAACTCTAGCCAGGCAGTGGTGGCGCATGCCTTTTATCCCAGAACTTGGGAGGCAGAGGCAGGCAGATTTCTGAGTTCAAGGCCAGTCTAGTCTACAGAGTGAGTTCCAGGACAGCCAGGGCTACACAGAGAAACCCTGTCTCAAAAAAACTAACTTTAAAAAAATCAGTAACCTTCCTTTATACAAGCAATAAACAGGCTGAGAAAGAAGTTAGGAAGACAATACCCTTGATAATAGCCAAAAATGATATGAAATATTTTGGTATACACCGATCCAAGCAAGTGAAAGACCTATATGACAAGAACTTCAAGTCTATGAAAAAATTGAGGAAGATGTCAGAAGATGGAAAGATCTTCCATTCTCATGGATTAGTAGAATTAATATAGTGAAAATGGCCATTTTACCAAAAGCAATCTACATATTCAATGCAATTCCCATCAAAATTCCAATCCCATGATAGCTATAATATCCTGAACAATAAAAGAATTTCTGGAGGTATCACCATACCTGAGTTCAAGCTGTACTACAGGGCAATAGTAATAAAAACTGCATCATATTGGTATAGAAACAGACAGATTGATCAATGGAATCAAAGCAAAGACCCATAAATAAACACACACACACACACACACACACACACACACACACAATTTTTGACAAAGAAACCAAGACCATACAATGGAAAAGGGAGAACATCTTCAATAAATGATGCCAGTTTAATGATGCCAGACTGGATGTCTGCATGTAGAAGAATGCAAATACATCCATACTTATCACCCTAAACAAATCTCAAGTCCAAATGGATCAAAGACCCCAATGTAAAACCAGATACATTAAATCTGATTAGAACAGAAAGTGGGGAATAGCCTTAAACTCACCAGTTCATCATCCTGAACATAATACCAATATCTCAGGCATTGAAATCAATCATTAATAAATGGGACSACATGAAGATGAAAAGCTCCTTTAAGTCAAAGGAATCAATTAATAGGACAAAAACGACAGCCTACAGATTGGTAAAAGATCTTCATGAACCCTTCATCTGATAGAGGACTAATCCAATATATATGAATATGTCAAGATGTTGGACACCAACAAACAAAATAACCCAATTAAAAAAATATGGAAATAGTTCTACCTGAAGACCCAGCCATACTACACCTGGGCATATACCCAAAAGATTCTCCACCATACCATAAGGACACTTGCTCAACTATGTTCATAACACCCTTATTTGTAATAGCCAAAATCTGAAAACAACCTAGATGTCCTAGCATAACTGTCCTCTGAGAGGCCCCACTCAGCAGCCAATAGAATGAGATGCAGAGACACAGCCACACATTAGATGGAGCTCAGGGGAATCTTAGGGAAGGATTGGGGGACCCAAAGAGGACAGACCTCTACAGGAACAGAGTCAATTCACCTTGACCATTGGGTTCTCCCAGAGACTGAACTATGAATCAAAGAGTGAGCACAGGCTAGACCTAGGATCACATAAGTAACATGTGCAGCTTGGTCTTCATGTGGGTCCCCCCAACAAATGAACCAGGGGCTGTCCCTGAACCTTTTGCCTGTTTTCCTGTTGATCCTGTTCCTCTAACTGGGCCAACTTGTTTGGCTTCAGTGGGAGAGGATATGCCTAGTACTGTGTTGACRATGTTCAGGGATGGAGAAGAGAAGGGGTAGGGTGCTAAGAGATGAGGGGGAAGAATGGGGAAAGGATCTGTACGAGGCAGTACTAGGAGGAGAGGGTGGGACTAATACTGCCATGTGAATTAATTCATTCATTAATTAACTTTTAAAAAGAAGACAAATTCATATATTTTTAAACACCAACTATGAGGGAGATCACAACACAAATAACTTATAAGTATATTGTTACTGAAAAAAATAAAAAATAAAAAAGTAATGAAAAAATAAATGAAATCAAAAGGAATGAAAATAGAAAGTTTAAAAATAAGTTAAATTTAAGAATGTAGAAATGGAAATTGATATATAAATACATATTATAAGATTTTAAAAGTCACTTGGATGTAAACTGGCAGGAGATTCAGTTATAAAACAGTTAACACTTCATACACTTAAGGTTTAAAAAACAAAGTTTTCCACAGTCAATTTTAAACCAAAAAAGATATAAGATAGGGAGGTATATGTGTCTGTGTGTGTGTCTCTCTCTGTGTGTGTGTGTGTGTCTATGTGTAAGGAAAGAGGAAATATAAATACATATATGCATATATATTTGTATATACATGCATATATGTGTATGTATGTGTGTGAGAGAAAGAAAGAGGGGAGAGAGAGAAAGAGAGGGAGTGAGGGAGGGAGGGAAGGAGAAAGGAATCCACAGTGGTGGAGGTTCAGGAGGATCGCCTAGATCATGCTGCAATATCCATTTCTCACATTGCAACTTGTCTTGGAGCCCCACAATCCTCTTCAGATGCATGTGCTTTCTTCTTATTTATTTATTTATTTTTAATTTATTTACATTTCAAGTGTTATCCTCTTACCCCAGTTTCTCCCTCTCCCAGAAACCCCCAACTCCATACCCCCTCCCCCTGCTTCTATGAGGGTGTTCCTCTACCCCCCCACACACTATCCACTCCTGCCTCCTTGCCTTCGATTCCCCTGCACTGGGGCATCTATCGATCCTTCCTCCCATTGATGTCTGACATGGCTGTCCTCTGCTATGTATGCAGCCAGAGCCAAGTGTACTCCTTGGTTGGTGGTTTAGTCCCTGGGAGCTCTGGGGAGGGGGGGGGTCTGGTTGGTTGATATTGTTCTTCCTATGGGGTTGCAAATCCCATCAGTTCCTTCAGTCCTTTAACTCCTTCATTGCCTCCCCCACCACCGGCCCCTGCACTCAATTCAATGGTTGTCTTCTAGCACCTGACTCTGTAAGGCTCTGGCAGAGCCTCTCAGGAGACAGCTATATCAGGCTCCTTTCAGCAAGCCTTTCTTAGCATCCATCAATAGAAYAGAATTGAAGACCCAGAAATGAACCCACACGCCTACAGTCAYTTGATCTTTGACAAAGAAGCTAAAACCATCCATTGGGGAAAAGACAGCATTTTCAACAAATGGTGCTGGTTCAACTGGCGGTCAGCATGTTCGTTCTTAATTTAATTATTCCAAGCATTCTTTTGTCAACAACCTCTCCCTTAGAACCTGGGATAAGAATCTGGGGAAAATGTGTCACGCTATGGGCCAAGAATTCCAACACATGAGCCTATGGGGCCATTCCTAGACCACACATGCCTTCTTTTAGAAAGAGAGAGAAATGCCTTTCGCTCCTGGGTAAGAGTGTTTGCACGTGTTTATGTACAGCACATCCATGCAGTGCTCACAGCGGCCAGCAGAGGGCATTGGATCACCCAGAACTGTAGTTCAGGCAGTTTTGAGCCACCATGTGGGTGCTGGAAACTTCTTCAAGAGCAGTCAGTGCTTTTAACTGCAGATCTCTCAACATGCCTTTTTTGTTTTCCTAATGTAGGTAACATTTATTTTTCATCAATCTCTTGCTCATTCTTCTCCCTTCACATTATTTCTTGCAAACAATTTTGGTTGATTTCTCTAGACACATATAAACTTATTCAGACTTCATGAGACACTTTGTGAGCATGATTCTTAGCTACTGTGCATAAAGCTAAAGATAGCAACTAATGAAGCACAGAATGGCTAAGGACATGCAGTTGCTCATGAAAGAGTCCCTGGCCACATGATGGAAGGCTGAGGCACTGTTTACAGAAACCAGCTTTCTGCAGAAGCATCTGAAGAGAGGCTGAGACCAGCTAAAGGGCTACATCTCCCATTTACTCCTATTAAAACAAATATTGTTTCTAGCCAGAAATTCTTTTGAAGACACAAGAACCTATAAACAAAATAACAGGTGTGTGGGTGTCATGTCTAGGTATATGCTAATAGAAGCTTCCTTTCCTATAAGGTTGCTGATGGTTCAGGGTCTGGTATATGGTTTGTTTTCTACCAACAGTCAACATTTCCTGCTTGAAGACATTCTAGTAACATGTCTATGCCACTATTTTTAGATCTAGGACAAATCATATGTTCTGTACTAATTCAGAAATGTTTTTCATTAACTAGCTCTTATCAAATAAATGCTGTTCCAAGGAAGACACAAATCATCCCGGGATCCCAGGGGTTGGCTCCCCTTCAAACAGAAAGGAAATTGAATCTGTTACCCCCTAGTGAGAAACACAGGAAATGCCAATCTTATGACTAATCAAGAAGAAATACACATTTGAGATAGAGCCACACCCCCAAATGGCTCCCTAATTCATTTATCTATTCTTGAATTTCCTTAAAACAAATAGTTTTGCAGATGTGGTAGTTCCTGCCTCTAATCCAGTGTTGCTATGTAAGAGGCTGAGGTAAGAGAATGGGGAGTTTGAAGCCAACTTGAACTATATTCTTAACAACAAATAATAAACTCAAGTATAGCCTTACCTCTAAATTACTATTGAAATACAAATAGCTCTGGGCATGCCCATACATACGCCTGTGTTCATACCAGAGTGAAAATAGTATCAGCCATTTCCTGAGGAGAGTTTTGTTGTACTGGTACATCAGAAGAGAGGAAGGGAAAATGGAAAAACGCCATTCTTCATACCTGAAGTTTGAACAAAAACAGATGCTGGTTTGGGGTTGACAGAATTTTTACTGGTTTCCCATTCTATATTAAGTTCTTAAATTTTGGTAAGAGCTGATTTTAATTCCTATTACATACACAGAGGAGAGAACATATATGTTCAGATATTCATGGAAACCATAGTTTGCCTTAAGGTGAGTGTTTAAAGCAAAGGTACAGTGATGTTTATAAGTCCAATTAAATGACAAAAACTTAATTTATCCTTTTGCCACATGGGAAAAGAAAACCAGGCCTCCTCATATGGTCATTAATTCCACCCACACAGGCTGGTCTGCCAAGCTGTTAAGTAACTAAAATACTAGATGAATGAATGAGTAGATGAAAGAAAGCATAAGTAAAACCGGAAGCTTGGGGTAAGACCCTGATACTAATGACATCATTCTCCGTGAATGATCACTCCCACCACTACAGACTTGCATGGCCCTGCAGTTCTGCCTTTGTACAGGAACCCTGGCTGTGGTGTAAGAGTGAATGGTGACAAATAGGTTTATATGTCTGATGCTCTGTCATCTAGTGGGCCTGGGAGTTCATGCAACTTCAGGAAGGGAATCTGCTCCCTGATTCCTTTGTCTCCCTTCCCTCCCTCCCTCTCCCATTTAGTTTTATGGAAACACAAAAACCTGAAGAGTACACCCCTTTCTTTGTCATACCATGAAATCAGGAATACCAGGTCGGATAGTAACAGCTACAGTGACTTGTCACCCCCAGCCTGCCTGTGTGGTGCCCAGTATCACCCCCAGCCTGCCAGCATGGTTGGCACAGTACCAACCCCCAGCCTCCACTGCAAGGCACTTACCCCTAGCCGACCTGCAGGCTGCTTTCAGTGTTACTGCCCTGAGGCTTCTCAGCTATCCTACCTGACACTGCTATATCAAACAGAAAAAAAAAACCGCATCAATGGAAGATACAGTTTACACGACCAAGCAAAATAGAATTCTTATGGGTGCTAATTTACTTGAAGAACCTTTTATGCTGTTCCTCCGAAGACTTTCATGTGGTTGAAAATCAATCCCTTACACTCCCTTCATACAATCTTGTTGATTTTTTTTTTGGTATCCCACATATGCAAAAAAAATCATTTACTCAAAGTGCTTGAGAGGTGGAAAAATTAGAGTTTCATGCTCTGTGAACTGAAATTTATATAGAGTTTTACAGCTTTGCTTTTAAAGAAAAGAAAACCTTCTCTGCAGTTAAGAAATCATTCCAACAGATGAGTCTATCTCTTCCACTGTTGTTTAAAGGTGGCTTATGGGTGAATTACCCTGGACATGGTTATAAATTTGAGATTTTAGGAACTGCTGAAGAGAGCTTTGCTTTGCTTTCTCCCTGCCCCCTCCCTTTATTGGCTATAAGTACAATGAGGACACAGCTGTAGTAGCTAGAAATTGAGGGAATTCTAAAACCCATAAAAATAGTAGCTTCCTTTTCCTGTTTTGAGCTGTGAGCTGTGAAACAACAGTTAAGTTTATCTAGTCTCCTATTATTTATAATGATTAATCTGAGGCCACATTCCCAGGAGGGTAATTAGCTAGGCAATTACTTCAGTGTGAATCCAGCATTCTGATTAAGTACAGCTTTAGAGTTACAAGTATCCAAACATCCAATAAAGAATAGAATGGTGTTTTTTTTTTTAACTTGGTTGTGTTGGATCAGGCAGAAATATGGCAGGAATAGCAGGCCCATCTAACTGCAATGAAATTTTGAGACAAGTACCAACCGGAGGAAGCAGTGAAATTCCAACTCTGTTATGGTAGGTTTCTGTATGTTCTTGCCTTCTACACACTCAACCTATAGCCATCCTCCCTGCACATCAGCAAGTTTTAAATGATGAACTGGTTCCTGTCTGCCAGTTAAGGTGTGTGTGGACTACTTACTAGTTCCCCATCTCCCTATCTCTAATATATTGCTACAAAGAGCAGAAATCTGAATAGCCAACTCAACTAAAATCCCTGAAGCATTAATTCCTCCCGGCTGGAGAGATGGCTCAGCAGTTAAGAGCACTGACTGCYCTTCGAGTGGTCCTGAGTTCAAATCCAAGCAGCCACATGGTGGCTCACAACCACCTGTAATGAGATCTAACACCCTCTTCTGGTGTGTCTGAAGACAGCTACATTGTACTCACATAAATAAAATCAAAAAATTAAAAGAAAAAATAATTAATTCCTCTAAAAACACAGGGTCAAGTCAAATCTCCCACTGCTGCCAGAGACTCTATTCTTGTTAGTGCTGGCCCAGTGAATTTTGTTGTTGTTTGTTTATTTGTTTTTTTTATCCTGCTGTCATTGCTAGATCTCTCACTAGCCAGGAGATCTCCAATAAAACTAAGCTGGCTGGCTAGGGACCCCCAGAAATCTTCCTGTCTCTACCTCCCCAGCAGGAGGATTACCACCATCAGCCCAGCTTTTTCTGTGAGTTCTCAGGCATGGAACTCAGGCACTCATGTTTGCAAGGCAAGCGCTTTACTGGCTAGGCTATATCCTCAGCCAAGAAGTATATATTGTAGATGTTTCAAAGGCTTCATTGTTTATAATATACACAGAAGCAAGTGTCTGCTTTGTTTTTAAACCTGATACTCATTGTTTATTTGTTTTAATTTATTCTACAAAATAAAAATGGCTTATTGACAAATTTAATATAGCATGTTCATTTTGAAAGGTGAATGAAATGTTTAAATACAAAATGGGCATAGTTAAAGCATAAAATGATTTTTTAAAAAAGCAATAAAGAAAGCAAGAAAGCAAAAAGAAAGGAAGGAAGGAAGGAAGGAAGGAAG
>BDUI01001610.1:102004-112117 GCA_002335545.1 Apodemus speciosus | reverse complement strand
TTTTTTTTTAATTTAAAATCATGGCAGATGGTATTACTGCCTGTAACAACTGAATTACTAAAGACTTTCAAAGCTGGACCTGAATCCTGCTGTCCCTTCCCTAACGCTCTTGCAACCCTGTTCTTCCCACCTCACCAGCTGCTTGTTCCTTTAGGTACTTATGCAGGTGTTAAACTTTGAATTATATTTATCTACTCAATTTTCCCGTCTAAAACAGCAACAAATCTTTCGGAACCAGGTGATCTCACTTTCTACTACAAGATTCTAAAATTGTAGTCCATGAGCTCCAGAGAGACTGAAGAGCTTTGCTGGCAGTCCACAAGATATTCACAGAAGGGAAAGTCCAACAAAATATGTTTGACACTTTGAAAAGAAAGCAACACAAAACAGTGGGGATATGGCTTGTAGTTGAATAATCACCTAGCATCTACAAAGCCTTGTGTCTCAGCTCCAGCACCTCAAAACTCATAACATTAGAACATTGTTTGAACGGGCTGAAGAGAGAGTAAAGCAATTAAGGGTGTTCTGTCTTGTGGAGGACTTGGGTTTGATTCCCAGATCCCATTTGAAGCAGTTCAAAAAACAATACAAACTAAAATTCCAGTTCCAGAGTTTCTCTTACTCTCAGAGAGCATACTGTATGCAGGTAGTGTGCATGGAGGCAACACACACACACACACACACACACACACACACACACACTTGAAGGCCAACAAATTGGCTCAGCAGGTAGAGGTGCTTTCTGCCAAGCCTGATGACTTGTGTTCCATCCCTAGGACATATGGGAGACATTGGGTTCTTGTCCACTACGGGCACCGGGAATATTAAACACATAGGTTTGTCTCTACGAAGAAAGAAACATATAACTTGTTTTCTGTACTTTGAAAGCTGGGAATGGGTGTGGTTAACAGCTTGGTGACCTCTGCACTATCCATTTGGTCAGGCAACAACAGGTTCCCTTAGACTGTTTATCTTAGTGAATCTATTCTCTCCCAGACCTTTATCATGAGCTGTTTAACTTGAGCCTGCTTTCCTAGTCAGTCTATAGAACTCATCTGTACTGGCTGGTTTTGTGTGTCAACTTGACACAAGCTGGAGTTATCACAGAGAAAGGAGCCTCTTTTGAGGAAATGTCTCCATGAGATCCAGCTGTAAGGCATTTTCTCAATTAGTGATCAAGGGTAGGAGGGCCCATTGTGGGTGGTGCCATCCCTGGACTGGTAATCTCAGGTTCTATAAGAGAGCAGGCTGAACAAGCCAGGGAAAGCAAGCCAGTAAGTAACATCCCTCTATGGCCTCTGCATCAGCTCCTGCTTCCTGACCTGCTTGAGTTCCAGTCCTGACTTCCTTTGGTGATGAAAAGCAATGTGGAAATGTAGGCAAAATAAACCTTTTCCTCCCCAACTTGCTTCTTGRTCATGATGTTCGTGCAGGAATAGAAACCCTGACTAAGACACCTGATCTGTATGGAAGAAATCACATATACTTTTTACAAGGAGTTTTGCTGTAATTGTCTTATGCTTTATCATACACACAAAATTGAATTAACTATCACCAGGAACCATTTTTTTCAAATTGTGATATACTTAAATGTGCCTGAAATAAACTACTTGGTGTCAGACTCTCAAAGTTTGATCTAACACTGGCTACTGAGTCTTGTTGAAACAGGCTTCCTTCCTTGGCCATGGTGTTTGCAGATCTCCACAGAGACACAGGTAGTAGAAAGTGAAAACTGACTTCCACAAATTGTACTCTGACTTCCACAGATACATAGTGACATACATGCTTACGTACATACACACACACACTAATAAATGAAATATGATGTTAAAATATTATATGAAATTTCAACAGCATTCATTTTTGTCAGTAATTATTTTTAAAGTGATGTAAAACTGTTGGTGTGTTACTACATACCAAGGCAATCGTACTTTGCATAATGGCACTATCTTGGTCCATTCACAGTTTTGTGTTACTGTGAGAAAATACCTGGGGCTAGGTTATGTATAAAGAACAAAAATATATTTCTTCGCAGCTCTGCAAGAACTAAGAAGATCACACAAATGTGCTGACATGGTTGGCTATCTGCTGACTGATGTCCACATTCTCCAGTGGAGAAGCACATTGGAAAGCTAGCTAAGGAGTGCTGCATAGTCTTCTGAATCTCAACCAAAGGTAAGTGTCCATACCTAATCACCTCTTAACATCTGAAGTTTAGGAGGACAAGTTCCACCCAGAGCAGACACAAAACTGTACTTCGTTCTTACATACTTCATTACTGCAATCTGATGTGGGAGAGATGCTGAAGGTAGAAAGATGGCTTCACGAATGTTTTCAAAATTGACAAGGTGGCTCAGAGGGGAAAATCACTTGCTGCTAAGCCTGATGGCCTAACTAGAGTCCTGGATCTACAGAACTCACAGTGAAAGCCAAGAGTCATCTCAGTCACACACACACACACACACACACACACACACACACACACACACACACCACATGCAATGACAATAAAAGAAAAAAAGAAATAGAATGTTTTTAGCAACAGGACTGATTTTTCATTTTGCTGCTGACAACCGTTGACTATCCTCTCTTCTATCTAGGAGACAAAGAAGGGTGTGCACATAAAGCGTCATGTGAGCTGCTGGTCATTCTTGAGCACTTGGTTGTGTCACACTTTTACAGGACCACTTTTCTAAGGAGACACCATTTTTGGCTTAAAATAACAGCTGATGACAAGCTATCATTGTTCTGTTGTGTCTCTGGGAGATACATTGTAGAAAAAAAAAGAACAGAATGATCTTGTCACTTCAAGGGAAAGAAGCCACAGAAATTTCACTAATATTAAAATCCAAGATTTCAAGGGAAAATGAGAATTTTGGAAGACTCATATCTGCCATTGTGGGATTTGACAGCTCTTTAATACTTAAAAACTTTTTTGATGAGGTTGGTGATATCAATGAACACAGTTTTTTATCTTGTACAATAAAATGTGTCAACATTTAGAAAATCTGCATAACTCAGCATACCAATATTTTCTGAATGACAACTTCGCCAAACTAGTCATCGGTAAAATGCATTCACAGTACAATACAGACAAATGTATTTCAGTGTAACATTGCACAAAAAGTTTATTGGTGTAGTTTCAGATTCTGTATCTCTGAATCATTGCAACAACTAATTGGTTCTCCATATTCTTAGTATCGTTTCTGAACATTCTTTCCAAACCTGATTTCATGGTGACTCTTTTTCACATAAACCACTTGTATCAAACCCTAATAGAAAGCTTTCAAAGGTTTCCTTCAATGTCATTTAGAGAAAATGTGTATATTTAAGTGGCCCACCCACATGAGCTATGGTCTTCAGTCATCTTTTCCTCCTTTGTTCTGGGGTCAGAGCCTCATGCTCTCTTCCTACTGCTCTTCATTCCTATTGGAATTATTTCCCACAGGTAAGGTATGTGTGTCCATGCACAAGTTTCTATAGCAGGTATAGAAATTGTTGTGTATTTATGCTGAAATTTGCATTTTTACTACTGAGGTATTCTGTGATCACTGAAGTTTCTACATCTGCTTAAAACCATTACTCCTACTCTTCTCCTATTTGGAATTTTTTCTACAATTTTTATTACAAACTCATATAATATATGATATATTACATTGACTGTCTTCTTGCCCTAGAGCCTAAGTTTATGGAAGGCAGGAATTCTGTTCTTTGATATATATTTTATAGGCTCTCTAGATAAGTTTGTTAAATGAATGAAGAAATGAGAGTATGAATGAAAGAAAGAAAGGGAAATATCATAAGAAGTTCTGAAGAAGTCTGGATTTATTAAGAGATTCCTCATTCCTCTTTGTAATATCAACAAGGAGTCAGGAAAAGGGAAGAACAACCCAACACCTACATAGGTTTCATGGGAAAAGACCTGTAAGAGACATCTAGTGTGAGAACCAAAGTCTATCATGTATATACAGGCTATGACTTCAGAAGAATGAAAGGGGAGTGTGAAGTGATCTCKTTTTGGGTCTGCAGTCAGTCCTTGAC
This sequence comes from Apodemus speciosus, assembly GCA_002335545.1. Lineage (NCBI taxonomy): Eukaryota > Metazoa > Chordata > Mammalia > Rodentia > Muridae > Apodemus > Apodemus speciosus. Next base: position 108,076 of record BDUI01001610.1, on the reverse strand, counting down.
ATAGCTAAGAAGGTGGGGTGTATGGTGAGTTAATGGCTGTCAGATGAACCATAAACAAGTCTTGTGATCAGCCATTACTCACAGGGCAAGAGGTAAGAATTCAAAAATACAAGCTGAAACCAAATTATATTCATTTTGAGGATTGTTGCTATTTAACCAAAATAGAGAATTTTTTTTTTCAGAATGGCGCGACCATGACCAAGAGTCTAGAAGAAGAATCTAATCTTTTCCAGTCCTATCTTGAATCAGGTCTAGATAAAACAACATAGGCAACATTATAGGCATGAGTCATCCCAAACCTGCAGTCTGAAAACCAATCCATACTCCAGGTGCTTCTGGATAACTACTCTCTATGACTTTTGGTCAAGCTGCACGCCCACTTAGAGTACACGATTGCTCCCCTAAGCTACCTCTGCTTGGTGGTATGGGCCTTGGATCAGTTTAGATTGGCCAACAATCCTTAATTCTCACCTATACTCTCATTTTGGAATGTCCCATGGTTTATAATCCTCTAACATTTTTGTCTCCTTAGGTCAATTTCAAGTACAACAGTGCTGTCCAAAAGAACATTCTACAGTGTCTGTCACTGTACTGTCCTCTATGATAACTACTGGCCAAATGTATCTACTAAGTATTAAAACTCTGCTTAGTACAACTGAGTTAATATTTTGTTGTTGTTGTTGTTCTTGTTGTCATTGATGTTGTTGTTGCTGCTGTTATTTTAGTCACTTAAATTTGAATAACCATGTTTATCTAGTGGCCACTATATAAGGCAGTGTATCATTAGATATAGATTTGCCCAATTCTCCAGATCTTTCAGGCCACAGAAGGATCTGTCTTATTCTGTCTGGATCAACTCTCCTGAGGCATTAACTCAAAACACCTTCTACTTCTTTTTTTTTTTAAGATTTATTTATTTAAATGTATATGAATACACTGTCGCTGTCTTCAGACACCTGAAGAGGGCATCAGATCCTACTGCAGATGGTTGTAAGCCACTATGTGGTTGCTGGGAATTGAACTCAGGCCCTCTGGAAGAGCAGTTAGTGCTCTTAACCACTGAGCCATATCCCCAGCCTGCTTCTGCTTCTTAATGTGAGCTATTGCATACCATCACTGATTTATGGTCTTAGAAAAACAGATCAAATGAACTTGGCCTATTTCTGAAAATACTTGTATAAGAATTGTCCATATAGCCGGGTGGTCATGGCGCACACCTTTAATCCCAGCACTTGGGAGGCAGAGGCAGGTGGATTTCTGAGTTCGAGGCCAGCCTGGTCTACAGAGTGAGTTCCAGGACAGCCAGGACTACACAGAGAAACCCTGTCTCGAAAAAAACCAAAAAAAAAAAAAAAAAAAAAAAAAAAAAAAAAAAAAGAGGATTAGCCGGGTGGTCGTGGCGCACACCTTTAATCCCAGCACTTGGGAGGCAGAGGCAGGCGGATTTCTGAGTTCGAGGCCAGCCTGGTCTACAGAGTGAGTTCCAGGACAGCCAGGACTACACAGAGAAACCCTGTCTCGAAAAAAACCAAAAAAAAAAAAAAAAGAATTGTCCATATAAATAAACTTCTTCAGATATTAAACTAAGTCCATTGACAAATATTAGGCAAAAATTTCAATCATAGCAAAAAAAAGAAAAAATGATGTATAAGGAAGAAAGCTGAGGTCAAAGGATCTTTTTTAGGTTGAGCTAAGGCTCCCTAAAGCTTGGCTCCCCAAAGACTTACCTGTAAGATGTCTATGAAGAAAGAATGCTYTTGAGAATGGCAACCAGGTACATCTTATTATTCCCTACTATTGATATATTAGCTTCATGACCATTAATGAACTCATAAGGAAAGAGCTTCATCTATATATTCATTATGTCATTATGTCAACAATCATCCAATAGGTAAAAAGAGCTATCTATACCTTTTCTCAGAAGTATCTGGACTCTAAGATGCATGTCTAAAGTTCTCAAGTTGTTAAAGGTTGGGTCCAGTTCACAGGTCAACCTAGGTGACCTGGAAACTTTTTATCATTTCTCTGGTTATGTCTTTACACAGGAGAGAAGCATGAAGGTCACTGGGAGTCATCTGAATAGCAGGCTTCATTGCCTCCTTGTTTCCTAGCCACCCTGAGTGTGGAGAAGCAACATCTGGGCTAATTCCTAGGCAGCAACACCCAGGAGAGCTTTGAACAAGAGTTAAATTTTATGCAAAAATACTACAAGTTCTCTTACTATAAAGACAGCCCCAAAAGGAATCCATCTTAAAGTGAACACAGCAGCAAATTACATTCATATTTAAGGAAAGGGGTCTTGTAAGACACCCTAAAATATGCCACTGCATTTCTTTGGAATGTGTTCAGGAGGTGAAAATAACTGAAGAAATTGGCTCCCTCTTCTTATCACACAGTATTCCCAGCCATCTGCTGTGTGTGCTTATGAAGATGCTGTGCAGTGCTTAAAATTCTCATCCAAGAAAATGTGAATAACCAATTTACAACCTGTGAGGGAAAAAGAAGAGATTCGTCCTTCCCATCCCCACAGTTCAGATTTATAGTGAGCATGTGTAGTTGTGGGTGGCTATGCTGGTTGCTTTAAAGGAGATTAAATTGTACATAATGCCACATAACTAAACAAAAAGGGAAAATGTGTGTGGGAGATGGGAGTGAGATGCTGGAATAATTTAATTACTRTCAGGTGGTTTTCAAGCTGTACTGGGGTGAGGGGAGCCTTGAATAGAATCTATTACCCGAAAAGCAAATGAGCCTACATCTCTATACTCACTTTTATTGCATAATACCAAATGGTTTAAAAACATAAGAAATAAAGGTTGTGATACTACATGGAATAAAGAGAGTAGAGACCTCAGGGCAAGACCCTCCCTACCCAGCTAAGCTTCCAACTTGTGAAAAGGAATTAAAGAAGAGCTTAAGCATAGAAGGAAAGCAGCAACAACAGAAAGATGATGTGAATGTGATGAAGAAGGGGGGCAAGTTCCAGCTCTGGTAAGCAGCAGAACTTGGCAACTTCAGCCAAGTGGTTCTGGTTTTAGAGTCAAGAATGTAAGAAAGGGGTTATGGGATCTTCCTGTGTGACTGAGGAAGGTTGCTGAGGCCAGGCATGTGGCAGGAGTGTCCCTACATGGAAAGCCAAAGAAAACATTATGTGAAGCTTGGGGTGAAGTCTGAATAGTGCTGGTGACCCCAAGATGTTTGAGATGCCAGAGTAATGGGATATCTGCTAGGGAAAGCTGCAGAATAGGTGTGGAACCAGTCCAAGAGAGAAAAGTATGTTGTAGTTAACAAAGCCGTAAGGAATTGAAGTTCTGAAAAGTGCTTTGACATCGGACATAAAGATACAGAATTTGGAATTTGCCCTGCTGGTCTTTATTCTTTCTTTAGTCCAGTATTTCCTCACTCTGTTCCCTCTCATCCTTTGGAATAGTAACATGTCCTGTGCCATCATATGTTAGAAGGTGTCTTAGTCATTTTCTCCAGAGTCATAGAACTTATGGAATGAATGTGTGTGTGTGTGTGTGTGTGTGTGTGTGTGTGTGTGTGTGTGTCTAATTAGGGACAACAAGCTTGACAACAAGCTTCCACCCTATAATGTAACTACTAACTGTGTCTTACACAGTTCTGACTATGGGAACACCATCTTGTCTCTATCCCAACATCAAATCCCAGGGTTCAGATAGAGACTGGAAACTTAGCATCTGTCTGTGTGGGACCCCCAAGATTTTGAAAGAGGGTACTCACTTTGCTGTAATTCTATGTTTTAGAACTGAAATGTCACCCAAAGACCATGTAGCAAAAGCTTGATTGTCAACCTGTGCTGCTGTTGGGAGATGCTACAACTTTCATAAGGTTCAGTCCAGTGGAAGGAAGTTAGATCTCTGGGGTGGGATGTGGGGCATGAAGTTCTCTGTCTCTGTCTCTCTACCTCATTTACTCCCCCTCTCCCTCTTTCTGTTTTCTGGCTGTCACAGAGTGAGCAGCATTTCCCTGTCCCACACTCCCYRCTATGATGACCCCAAGCAACAATGAACATTTACTAAACCATGATCCTAAGTAAACCTTTCCTGAATTTTTGAATGTTTATCTCATTTGCTTTATCACAGTATCTGAAACATTAGTAATGTAAGAGGTAATAAAAGTATAAATAACCTTATAAATAAACATCTCATTATAAACTGAGACCTATGGGCTATGGCCTACTTTAATGGCATAGACTTTGATGGTGGTGCTAAAATATACCATGGACATAGCAGCATGTCAGGCTTAATCTATGTCCTCCCCTGAAGAGATACAGCAGGTGACATAGTAACCAGACAGGATACCTAGCAAAGCCCAGCATCCCTAAGATCTCAGAAGTCAGAAGGGGAACCGGAGAGGTGCTATGGGTATGTGATGAAGACACATAGATCCTTGAGTTCCCTCGTGACCATATGCACATTCTCATGAGGGATTGAAGCTGGGGTCAGCGTGAACATGTCAACTCTGTGGCAGTGACAAACACTGCAGCAGCAGAATGCTCAGTACTGTCATCTTAGAACAGTAAGGACCCGTCATTGGGAAATTAAGTAGTATATTGGTAACTTGGGCCATTCACCAGCCTTAGGGAAAGATAGCTGACATATTTTCTGGGATGACAGTAGTATAGAACAGCCACTCTAAATCTCAGTATGCTGACAAGATGGACCACCCTGACCTTCTCATATCCCTTCCCACAAACCCCCACATTAGGTTATCCTGTAACTTAGGAAGCAGCTAAAATAAATTAGGTAAATAAATAAATCTACTTGAGATGCACTCAATATACCTTTTGGCTTTGGCTATCAACATGATCACAAATATTGGCAATAGCCATTATAATATTGAAATGATAATATTTAATATTAGTTAAAAACAATATCAAGGCCAGTACATATTTGAACAAGTCAAAGATTGCAACTGTCATCTCTACAGTACTAAGGTCATTATACACTAATAGATGTCTCCATAGAACTGCTTGTAAATCACTAGACTCCAGCTAAGAGATAAAGGTGCTTCTTTCATCTCTTGTCTTGCACACAGAACAAGAAAGTGCTTGCTAATATGGCATGCCCAGTGTTGGTCAGAGAAGGGATCTTGAGTTAAGCCAGTGCCTTGGTTACAAATATGTCATCAGCTACACCGTGAAACAAAATTAGTAATAACTGCCACTGCCCTTCATGCTGAGAATTATGTAATGTATTTGACAGGGCCATTGAGTGATGGAGGATGGGCCAGCAGGGCATGTTAGGCCTCTTCTAAGTCCCTAGGATCATAGGTTGATGTGGCTTTAAACAACCAGGTTTTGTGACTTCCCAAAATCTTAACTTCTCTCTTTCATCCTCTCAAACATAGAGAACAATAGTAGAAACTCTACACCAATGTTTGGTGCTGTAGCCATTAAATTAAACTTTGCAAAACTGTTCCTATTCAGAAAAATAATGATCACTGAGACCACTTACTAGGTGTTTGGAGTCTCTTTGACTGCCCAGGGGCAGTGTCAGGCAGACGGTTGAGGATGACCAGCCTGTGATCACACACAGTGTCACATGCAAAAGCCTGGTAGGGTATTCCAGGTCATGAATGCATGCCTCCTGCCTAACTGGCCCATTTCAGTATCAAGCTCTCCTGCCAGCACCAAGAGAAAAACAGGCTTGGAAGAGTCTTAGAAGTCTATGGAACGTTAGTTATTTGTGGTTCCTGGCTTTTGGAAGGTTACTTTAGCTTCACCAGAAAAATGGTCCAAAAAGGAATGGAATCACTGGGTGTTTGGGACTTATAGAGTGGGAATTCCCTTTATTCTGTTAGAAAGCAAACACCACAGGCAGTGGTCCAGGAAACGTTCTGTTCTGAGAGACCCTGCTTCGGTCCTCTGTTGATCTGTAAACTGACATTTTCTGGATTCCAAGGAAAGAAAACCAGGGCTGAAGAGATGGCTCAGTGGTTAAGAACACACTCTGTCCTTTCAGTTGGACCTTGTTGGGAACCTGCGAGCTTGGCTCAACGCCCCCCAGCTGAGCTGTTTGCACAGGTTTCTTGAGAGCAAAACATCCC
>BDUI01001608.1:120963-132682 GCA_002335545.1 Apodemus speciosus | reverse complement strand
GCCACCACTGCCCAGCTATTAATCAATTTTTAAAATTGGATGTGTTTTCTGTGTGTCTGCTCACCTCTGGGGTTTACACACAGGCAAAGTATACTAGAGAAAGAACCTTTGTGACTACTCCCTCAGACAGACATTTTTATAGGTGCCTACAGAYATGTAGTACAGGCTTGGAGCTAGATCTGGGCTTCTTTCTAGCTTTGGACTATAAGCCTTGGATCTAGGTCTCGTTTAGTCCCCTGCAAAGTAGGAATTAGTGTCTTGCCATATCATTTTGAGAATCAGGTGTGTAGTAGTGTGTGCCTCAGGTCAGAGTAGGTACTCAGGTGGTGGTAGCGGGACTCCGGGATKCCAGGGCAGAGAGCTTTGCATCCCCAGCAGAAGCCTCTTTGAGTTTACTGATTGTCTTCTCCCTTATTATTGAGGTTAGGAACCTGGTCAGTTGGCAGGACTCATTYACKTTGCTTTYACAGACTTCTGTGTTCTCCGACCCATCTCCTCCCTCCCATATGTCTTGGGTGCTCATTACTGGGCAGGAACMCTAGCAGCCTGTAGAGTGTCTCTGAGTGTGAGAGGTCAACACTTCTACTTCCTAATCGGAGAAAAGCCACCTGCCTTTTGCTTGAGAGTACTGACTTTGCAAGAACATCTCAGTTTTTCAGATCTACTTAGGGACCAAGTGTTCTAAGGTTACTGCAAGACGTTTTCTGGCAACAAGACTCTGGCCTCCTAGCAGTGCACAGATGGCACGGTGGCTTCTGCGAAGCCTTGTTATATTGATGATAGGATGCAGACTCTGAATGCTGAGAGAGCATGCTCACTTATCCTGTAGTGGCATGGAGCACCCCTGTGAAAGGAATACTTTCTATTAGCTAACATGACTGTCAGATGTCTCCTCAAGCATTCTTGCAAGGAAAAATTCCCGTTTACATTTTTCAGAGTCTAATTCTATTTTATATAAAGCAATTTTTTGCACCATTTTGATTTACTTAAATATTCCAGGAATGTGACTATGTGTGAATGAATATATTGTCATGTTATTTTGCTTAAATATTTTTGTAATAATTGTGTTTTTGTCACCAAAAAGGACATGCCAGGATCTGTCTGTTTTATTACTACTATACTCATGGTTATTCTACTGTTGCTGAAAGTAAGATACTCATTATGCCTTCTAATGTACTCATGATAGAGCAGATAGTTAAATATTGGAGTACATATTCTTATTACTTTTTGTTAAATTYTTCTGGATAGTGTCTTAGTTAGGGTTTTACTGCTGTGAACAGATACCATGACCAATGCAAGTTTTATAAAAGACAGCATTTAATTGGGGCTGGCTTACAGGTTCAGAGGTTCAGTCCTTTGTCATCAAGGCAGAAGCATGGCAGCATCCAGGCAGGCATGGTGCAGGAGGAGCTGAGGGTTCTACATCTTTATCCAAAGGACACCAGGAGCAGACTGGGCATGCTCAGGCATCTAAGAGGAAGATCTCCAAGTCCATCCCCACAGTGACACACCTCCTCTACCAAGGCTGCACCTTCTAATAGTGCCACTCTCTGGGATGAGCATATGCAAACCATCACAGATAGCTAGTTTTATTGATTTCTTTGGAATTATATGCAATAGGTATTTTGCATAAATTTAATTTTCATCTCACGGAAGTAAAGGGGAGGGTATTAGAAAATAGAAACAGGAGTTGACGGAACATTGGGAATCATTGGTCTAATGTACTGATTGTATTAATTTAGACCTGTCCAAGTGCTAAGAAGTATGTGGGCTTTAGAAGTATGTGGGAAGAGTTTAAGTCATGACCTTTGTGAACTTGGCTCTAAACTTATTTGAAGGAAGAGTTGTTCTTAGCTGATGGTTTTAAAGGTTTAGACATAAGGACTACCTGAATGGATGTGGAGTGCTTACAGTGGTTTAGTCACTATACTCCAAGCCAGAGACTCTCCTTTGTGGCCTAGGTTGTCTTGTGGCTGAACCAAGCTGCTTTGGAGAGGATTGGAGTACTTGTGTATGGTCGGATACGTTAAAGTTTCTGTTAATTCTCTAGTCACGGTTTTACTTTTTCAGATCTTTGCAGTTCCATTCAAGTGACATTCTAGAACTATTTGCAGTCTTGGTGTAATTAGACACTTTCTTTCTTGGTGATAGTAAGGGTAGAACCTAGTGCCTTGCACATACTAGGCAAGTTCTCTATGCTGAGCCACACCCCTTGTGAATGAGCTAAAATAGAGAGTAGAGTTTAGAGACTCAAAATGAAACTTGCCTTACAATGATTTAAACTGCTGCAGATGGTCTTGACATGGGAACATGTTTAATGAAATGTTCATTATGCTGTGTGCCATTRCAGGCTGCAGTTGCTAGGAGGAGGAGGAGGAATAGGTGGGTCGAGGTGGGCCCAGAGGAGAGCACTGTAGAGTAGTTTGATAGAGCTGTTGCCTACCGTAAGTGTCCATGCTTCCATTGCCCAAGCAATGTTTCCAAATTTACACTTAGAGTAGTTAATAGTGTCTTTAATTCTGTACCTGATGGATGTTTCCTCTCTGCTTGGTCTTTGGCAATAGTAAGATGGGAGGGAATTGGTATTGGGGATGTAGAAATGTGAGTCCACGGAACTCAAGTGCCCCTGGCCACACTGCCCAGAAGAGGCAGAGTAAGTTTTAACCCAGATTTGATTGACACTAACTGCCACTTGTGAGCATTTGTCCATCTCTCTTTAGATATGATATTCTTGATTGTCTTGTTCACCCACAATTTTCTACAAAAATCACAAGGTAAACCTCATCTGATCCAAGACTGGCAGATTTGTTTTTAAAGCTTGACAAGTGATTTCTCATTGTGTTTTAGTGACTGTGGCTAGTCCAGATCCGCTAGGAATTTAGCTACTCACAGTGTTTGACAATCATGGCTACTGAAAGCCTCATTCATACTGAGTGTTTAAAGGAGTGGGGGGAGGGGAGATCTTCCTATCTCTCAGCTTTGTTACTAATCAGCTGTGAAATTGTTTGTAAATTGAGATTAATAGATAAGTAGCCTTTATGCTTCTGTCTGAGGCTTTGGAAATCCCCCCATTGTGATTTCTTGTAATCTTGGCTGGATAAACTGACAGGGGATTCCAGCTCTTTATGTATAATTAAGGGTAAGGAAATAGTAAATTTCCATCTCTCCAGCTATTGTAAGTTGTAGCTGCTAATGAGATGGTCACTTCAGTGAGAAATACCTTGATCCTGTACATTCGTGGCTCTCAACTTGTCTTGACCCTCTGAGAGTCGAAAGGCCGTTTCACAGGGGATGCCAAAGACCATCTGCATATCAGATATTTACATAACACTTTGTAACAGTAGCAAAATTATAGTTATGAATTAGCAACAAAATAATTTTATGGTTGGGGGGTCACCACAACCTGAGAAATTATTCAAAAGTCACAGCATCAGGGAGGTTGACAGCTACAGCTGTAGAGGAACAGTCTTGTCAGTTGTTCTTGAGTACCTAAGCGTGGAGAATATTTTATGGTAAGGTTTTGTTTTTATATTGTATTTTCTTAGAACCAACCAAATGAGGAACCTCATACCACCTTTTGATGCTTAGGGAATTTTTGTGTGTGAAGGGGCTGGTGCTAGCTGCATCTCTTCAGAAGACTGGAATATTTCAGGGTTTACCTCTGGAGAGAAGGCTAGAGCAGTGCCGCCCCTTTCTGCCTTTTTAGTCTAATTGTGTGATCTTCTTGGCTGCACTGGTTCCTTAGGATAGAGCCAAGCCTGTTTGTTTGGGGGCAGGTGTCAAGGATTGCCGTCTTAGACATGGAAGATGGGGTGCAGTTGCTGTCTAGTACAAATGCAGGCTGCATCTTATTCCGCCTGACACCTCTGTGTAGCCCGGTGTTTCTGTCTTGAACATCTCTGCTTAGGCTTCTGTTCTGACGACTGAGGCCGAGAAAGGTGGTAGGAGGGCTGCGTTGGATTTGGGCACAGAGCTGTCACTGCACCTTGGCTGAACTGCCTCTCATTCTTCCTTTTGGAAACAGAAAGGATTTACTCACTAGATTTGTGTGAGATGGGAGCAAGGAGTGGTGGCTTTTTAAAGTGCTGGCTTGCTCTTTCCCTACCCCGGTGTGCTCTGCTCTTCTCTCCTAGTCTCTCTTCTTCCCTCCCTCTGCCCTTGTCATCTGTGTAGGAAGAGGGGATGTATGTGTGGAAGTCAGAAGTTATCAGGCTCTCTTCTCCAGTTACTTCTCCACCTTAGTTTTTGAGAAGCAGACTCTCRCTGAGCTTAGAACACACTGTTTTGGCTAGACTGGCTGGCCTGTGAGCCTTGTGATCTGTCTGTGTCTATAGCCTACTTCTGAACTATAGCTAAGCCTGACTTTTTAATGTGAATACTGGAGATTTAACTCAGGTCCCCATTCTTGCGCAGTAATCTCTTTACTCTTAACTCATCTCCCCAGCCCTGATTGTTTTCTGAGACAGAGTCTCATATTGTAGGCTAGACTCACTTTGAATTTATGGTGTAGCTACGCTGGCTTGAACCTTGTAATTCCTCCACCTCAGTCTTCCAAGTGCTGAGATTACAGTGGTGAGGTACCCTTCTCAGCAGTATCAGCTTGGTTTAGCTGATGTTTTCTTGGAAGGAAGCCTCTCCAGCATCCCAAGGTACAAAGGAGGTAAGAAAGGGGCAGAGAAGTCTATATGCTTTTGAAAAATTGAACTCCTTAGCTTAGTAAAATAACAAAAAAATGCCAAAAGTTTAGTTAGGTTTTAACTACTCTGCCCCCAAGTCATAACTTATTTTCAGATCACAAACCGATTTGGTCAGAAGTGGACAGGTCTCACCATTAACCTGCTCCTAGACAAGTCATTTAAAGTTTTAGAACCTTGATTCTCTCCATATAACATCAGTATCGTAGCATCTTTCTAAGCACTGTAACAGGTTGCTGGGAATCAATTTAGTTAATAGATGTGTAGGTACTTCACAGATATCAAAGGGTCACATAAGCTGGAAGGGTAGTGAATGTGTTTTCAGGTATCTGAAGTCTAAGCCACCTGCTTATGGAGATGTGAGGGACACACATTTTTATCTTGAGGCCTATAGGCTGAAGGCAGCTTTCCTTACTGCTGCAGTCCTGGCCTGGTTTCTTGGAGTGTAGCCAGAAATGAGCTATACTTATTAAGAGCTTTGGCACTCCAAAAGGTGGGATTCCTGGCAGCAGCAGATGAAATGATAAAGGAGTGCCTCATTGTATTCAGATGTGTGAGTCATATACATTTATGAGTTACTTTAAGAAATTAGAATCAGAAGTGGGCATAGGTTCAGCTTACATTATTTTTCTTGGCTTTAGACGTTTTCAGGTTAAAGGTTGCTAGACATGTTTAACTGTTTTAAAGTATAACATTAATAAAAGGCTTTTACAACTAAAACTGTGCCTAGTTTGAGATCATGTCTCTTAATTTTCTTACCAGCAGGAAGTTAAGAGACAGGTCTGTGTGCTGCTCTGGCAGTTCCTCAGAAATCAGAATTCCACCTAATGTACTTCTGACCTTCAGGGAATGCCACTATTGTTTATTCTGCCTACTAGTTTCCCAGTGGGGAAAACTGAGGATCAGGAGGCTTGTCTGACCTACCCAGAACCAGCGTCAACAGGCATAGACAAAGTCAGAGCTCCTTGGGCATATCCACCTTGCCCAGAGGACAGGCTCACCAAGATTCAGTGTGGGACAAGAAGCCCCCTTCCCCTTCTCCCCCAATCACTGTTACACTTAAATTTCACTTTATCTATAACCTGCTTCAGTTCTTTTCAAACGTGGAAATACTTCTCAAGGATTATCCTGGCTAGCATACCTCTTTTGCTGAAGAGTTTTGCTTGGCTTAGTCAGGAAACATCACAGTGAATTCTCCATATGGAGCTAGCTGCTTTCTTTCTTTAAGTTTATCTATATTCAGCTTTATTTTGAATTAACTATCAAGAATGCTCAGCAAGAACATAGAAAAAAATGAAAAGAGCCCTTAAGAAAAAGTCCCCTGGCAAATGGGGGGAGGGGGACCTTGCTTAGAGAAGAGAATGTTCTCCATGCGGTGGATGCCATTTTGTCAGTGACAAAGATGAGGCGCTCCTGGAGCTCCTCCAGACATTTCCTCAGAGGCTCCACTGCCCTCTCACATGAGATGATCAGTGTGTAGTATCACTCATAGGTACTGAAAGTCAGGAAGGCACAACAGCCTAGTTTTAAAGGGAGCCTTGGCCAAGGCTTGTCACGTAGTCCATGTAGTAACRTGCTGGCCTTTCGTGCTCATCATAGCTAGCTGGGAGAAGGGTCACATGATTACAAAGTCCAGCTCCAAAGGCAGCCAGCCAGGTTTTATCTGCTGTTACAGTGGACAATTAGTATCCATTCTGCATCTCCTAAAACTGCACATTTTCCAGGATATTGACTGCAAACTGAACAGTGTCTCGCATCTCTCCAACACATAGGATTGTGATTCTTTTCACTTATTTTAAAGATATTGTCATTGTTCTTCATTTGGATGCTGTTCCTGGTAGCCACCATATTGGAGGCGATGAGGACATAGGTGGAGGCCTGGATAATGGTGATCTATTTCATGGTGGCTGGAGGTGGAAGGCTGCGGGTTCCACAGAGACTTCCTGATCTCTTGGTGCAACTTTTCTGTTTATCATGGAGGTTGTCTTTTTAGCACCTTCCCCCCGCCCCCCAGTTCCCCCATCTCTGGAAGAACATCCTAGTAAGAACTCTTCTGTGACAGTATAATATGTTAGTCAGACCCTGTCCCCATTTTCTTAGGAGTCAGTTGAAGTCTGGAAGAGGAACATCATTAGGAAAAGTAATGGTTTTTTGTTTTGTTTTGTTTTGTTTTGTTTTTGTTTTTGTTTTTCTGTCCTCAGTTTGTTGCAGGAAGCACACACTGACTTTGAATAAGGACAAACTGGCAAATGAGGATTCTTGCTTTGTCAGAATTTAGAAGGTTGCTACGATTTGAAACCACCTTTAAGGGAACACACAGTATTTTGTAGCTGGAGAGGACAAGGTAATTGATGTTGATGTATGTCTACTTACCAGTCCCATTGGGTCAGAGCTTTAAATATATCATTTTGTTAATGTCTTTGGGAGAGGGCTTTGTTTTTATGCTATTTTGTTTGAGACAGACCCTCACCTTGTAGCCCAAACTGGCCTTGGATTCATAGTCCTCCCACCTCAGCCTTTCCAGTGCTAGAACTGCAAGTTATGCTACAGTGTTCAGTTGGGAGGGAATTTTTAAAATTCGAAAATGATGTCAACATACAGATTATTTGAAGTATAACTCTACAGCTAAAGAAAAATACCCACATGTCCACCAGTCAGATTTAGAAAATGGATGGTGCTGGTATCCTAGGAAGTCACCAGGTATCCTTCTCTATCACATTTTCTCCAGGATAGCAGCCATACTTACTCTTTTCATTAGTCATTTCCTTCCTTAAGTAAGTTCAAGCCCCAGGGTATCTAAGGAATGGACTGTGTGCCCTTSCTAGATAGAGGTTCCTAGAACAGCGTCATGCCCCTAATGGAAGTCAGTGCCCCTGTATCTGATTAGACCTGATGAAGAAACCTTTTAACGAGGTGGCTATGGGAACAGGGCTTTTCAGAGTTTGAGTGTCTGGAGAACTGAAGCAGCTGTTTGGAGTGGGAGAAGGTGTCAAGGAGAGGGGCTACTCTTCTTAGTTTTCGTCCAACTTTCCACCATAGGCTAAAGCAGAGTACTTCTGTAAGATGCTCTTCATAGAGTCAGAGAATAGACATGAAGAGAGAACTAGAGTCCTGATACTCTAAACTGTTATAAAGAAAAGCCTTAAGCCGGGCGGTGGTGGCGCACGCCTGTAATTCCAGCACTTGGGAGGCAGAGGCAGGCGGATTTCTGAGTTCGAGGCCACCCTGGTCTACAGAGTGAGTTCCAGGACAGCCAGGACTACACAGAGAAACCCTGTCTCGAAAAACCAAAAAAAAAAAAAAAAAAAAAAAAAAAAAAAAAAGCCTTATTTAGTTAAGAATGTAGCTCAGAGCCACCCAGACCTTTGGGCCCTGACACATGTCTGTAGGGCTCTTGTTGGTGATACTTTTAAAGAAAACATTCTCCTTACCCTGTTCTTTCACAAGGTCTTGTTTAGCTCAGACTGGCCATGAATTCTTGGTCCTCTGCCTCAGCCTCCCAAGTGCTGGGAATGGATATGTGTCACCATGCTTGGCTTCATTTCTCTCGAACACCACTCTCTGAAGTGTGGACTGGTTGTGGTGGCTGTGACTAACACAGACCCCATCTTCATCTCTCTCTCTCTTGAACATCACAGTCTCCATTTGGACTGCTTATGGCAGATGGCTACCACAGCCCCGATCCTGAGCGCTCTATTATAATCCAGCAGTTCCTGTAGCCCAATGACCAAGCCCAATTGCTCGGTCATTTCTTGTGTGGACTCTGATTGCTTATTAGCTTCTTGGAAATTTTTTTGAGATATTCCATAAATAGTACTTGATTCTCCTTTTTTTTTTTTTTAATCCAAAATTGGTGATTTGGCTAGTCATTAGCTTTTAGTTTGGGAATTTTTACCTGGATGATTTCGAGGGCCCTGGATGATGGCATCCTTGTCTTCTCTGCAGTGCAGCTGTTTTAAGACCTCTAAGTATTTTAACATCTTGATCTTCAGCATATGCTGTTTTTTATTCTTCATCAGGAGATCACAGACTTGTTCCTAGTGTTCTGTGAGTCTCAGGAAAAGCCCAGAGCAGGGCTGGCTTCCCCTGTTGTATCAGCCCTTTCCTGCTGGCCACTTTTGGACTTCTGTTCTGAGAAATCGTTCTTGCTAGTTTTTGCTGATGATTGTCTTCCTTCTGTCATCTCTTGTTTTTCCTTTAGGAACTCATATTTGTTACCATCTAGACTGATCCTCTTTATATTCCTTTCTTGTCTCTTTTCAAACTATTAAGGCTAAACCTTGACCAGACTTTTTAGTTAAGTGTGTAAAAATTAAGGTATAATCTGTGTGCACCAGAGTATACAAACCCAAGTGGTTGTGCTCTTGTTTTGAGAGTTGTTTACAAACCAGAGCATCACATCAATTAGAAAGTTCCGAAAGGCCCCCCTTCAGTCTGCCTTTTTCATTTCTGTTTGTTTTTTTTTTAAAGTAGTTGTTTTGTTTTCTGAAATGTCACTTAAGAAACTGCTTTTCCCTTCTTGGCAATTTTTCTTTTATCTATTTGAAGAATTTCACATTGTCTGTGGAGCCATTTATTTATTTATTTATTTATTTATTTATTTATTTATAATTTTATTTTACTGTGAGTTGCCATTCTCTGTGTCTCCATTGGCTGCTTTCTGTAGACAGCAGTTTACTTTAGCTGTTTGCTAAGGGGTGGGTGTTGAGCTTGTGGCTGTGACTTCTGAACTTTGAACTTCATTGGAGTGACTGGATTGAACTATTAGCTGTTAGTGTCCTGAGGTCTCTTCTGGTGAAATGGTGAGACTACTCCAGTTTCTAGAGTTGGGGAGTGGCTGCCGCATCTTTGAGACTGTAATGAGTCTCAATGTAGTTTGCAGCACCCAGAGTTTATGTGCAGATGTTTGATGTGCTAGAGGTCCCTCAGGCTTGCCTGGCATCTCTGGTCTCCATATCCTTCCCAGAAAATATGCCTGTAGACTCATTATTCTCTAGTCACAGCTACTAGCCACAGAGCCACCATTTAGCTTTGAGTTGGTATTAATGGTTAAACTCAAAGCTTTGCTCTTGCAAAATATATGCTTTACCACTGAGTGACACCCTCAACCCTAATCTCATTTTGAAGTAATTAATATTCACTAAGTCAGTTCTTTGGGCCAGTAGCCCAAAGTGCTTACAGAAGTCAGAAGAGGGTGTTGAGTCCCCTAGAACTGGAGTTATAGATGTTTGTGAGCCACCATGTTAGTGCTGGGAACAGAACATGGGTCCTTCTGTAAGACTATCATGTGCTTTTAACTGCTGAACCATCTTTCCAGCCCCACAGAATTACTTTCTTTAAAAAGATGTTTGCTTATCCCTTGACAGTTTCATACATCTATACAATGTACCTTGATCATTTCCACATTCCACTATCCTGTCCCCCCTGCATCCCTTCTCATCACATTTCCCTGTGTCTCCCTGCCCACCTTCATATCATTTAAAATTTTTTTTTATAGCTTACTGAGTCCACTTAGTGCTCTCTGAATGTACTTGGGTGCCATCTACTAGAGTATGGGTAACCTGCTAAGAACTTTTAGCCAAAGAAAATTGGCTTTTTCTGTATCAGCAGTCATCAACTGTCAATAGTACTCTTCAGCTAGGGGCGAGGCCTTAGGAGCCCCTCCCCCATTCATGCTTGAATGTTGCCTGGCTTGATTTTCTGCAGGTAATCTGATCTCTTCTTCCTGTCTAATATCAGGTATTTTTCTGTTCATATCAGTCCCATGGTATTTTCCTCTGTGGAACCTTGTCTAATCTACCCTTGTCTAGAATTACAAGATTGATTCTGCTTCCATAGCACTTCAGTTCAAGACAAAGTATCGCCTCTCCATATGTGGTAGGCACGTAAAAATTATTTGAATGAAACTGAGCCTTAATGCTAAGTAAGCTCATAGCAACTGACTTCCCTTTTGTTGTCTTTGAAATCTGTCATGGGCAGGCATTCCACTTTAAGCCTAATTTCCCAGCACAACAATATTATCACCCTTCTTTACTTTGAAGTATTCCATTATATGGCCACTGCACTAATCCAGGATATCGGAGAGGAAGCCTGGTTTTACCTTCCGCAGTGGAATAGCTAAAAAAGTAGGAAATACTTGTGATGTAGAGTTATTTTTGAAACAGTTTCTCACTAATGGGTCAATTAGGAAAGTCCCAAACTACATGCGGGAACAGTCACTTTTTCTGCATCTTCAAAGGCTGAAGATTTCATTTTTCAGAAGGACCGTCCATAACATGCAAAGAGCTGTTTCTATTCTAGGAACCAACTCTGCTGCCTTTTCCTGATGCTTATGCTCTCTATCAGTCTAAAGACAATCCAAGAGTGTTCTGGTTCTTCTTCTGTTGAGACTCCAGTAGACTCTTTGGCTGCCKTGTGCAGGTAGAGTGGAAGTCAGCCGTCTGAAAGCAGAGGGACTCAGGATACTGTAGGTTACTTGGTAGGTGTTTAGAGAAGAGCTTGAGATATAGGCTCATCTCCTTTGTCTGCCACTTCTAGCAGTGTGCACTTGGGGAACTACTTTAACCTTTCCTAAAACATAAGATGTGTGTGGAATGGGCACTTCACAGTGCTAATGCTGTGCTCTAACTCTTTCATGCAGAGCGATTAGTCCAGTGAATGTTAGGCTAGTATTACCCAGCCATTCTATGGTGGATTCTTTGTTTTTGTTTTTGCCTGCGTGCATGCATGTGCACCTCCTGCTTCTCTGGTGCCCATGGAGATCAGAAGATAGGGCAGATCCCTCAGAACTGGAGTTACAGTATTCATCAACCACTATGTAGGTTTTGGAAATTGAACCCAGGTCCTCTGCAAAAGCAACAAGAGCTCTTACAAGCTCTGAGTCATGTTTCTAGCCCCCAGTCTACAGTGTTTTAATTGCTGTTTTTACTTTAGACATAGACTAGTTCAGAAGATGCAGGGGCGAATGTCGAGCAGGGCTTTGTAATTGCATTGTGCATGTTCCTGGTTTCTTTTTTTTTCTATTT
>BDUI01001608.1:99863-119178 GCA_002335545.1 Apodemus speciosus | reverse complement strand
CACACACACACACACACACACACACACACACACACACATCAAATAAAAATCCTCAGAGCAGACAACAAAAATCAATATGCAAACTTAGATCTATTTTCATTTGAAGCCTTTAGGAAAGTATTTTTTTCCAGAAATTTAAAATCTGATTATTAATGCTATTGTAAAAGAGAAATCTGTTGTCGTTGCTGTGGACCTGATCCGGGTCAGTAGATTATCAGATCAGTTACTAACAGGGCACTTGGCAAGGCAGCCAGCAAGTCTGGCTGGCGTCTGCTGCAGTAATAATTTTTTGTAAACGTGGGTGAGGCCCTTGACTCACGGTTTTGGCATGCATTTTCTATTCTTTTGGCTATCTTGTGAGTTGAATGTAAGGGCCTTGTATATACAAGCATGCACTTGGCCATCACGATACACCCTCAGTCCCTGGCACATACTCTCTTATGTGTAGTAGAGATGGTACTGTTAGCCTTTATCCTGTGTGCTGATGTAGTGGAACAGTGAAAAAGTACATGAGGTGTGGGCATAAAGTGGTGATGAGCAGCTGTGTGCCCATATGTCCCTGTTTGCCCGGGCTGATGCCTGTTGTTGAGTGTTACTAATAGCCCCTCTTCTAACTATCCTATCTCAGTGTAAATGAAAAAATTATCTTCTCATAATTATTGTCACAAAAGGAAGATTTTTTTCTACTCTCATTATTTTAGTCTCAAATTTCTCACCAAATATAGCAGTATTTCTTAGATGGTCTCTGGCAGTTTTCCTCAGTTTTATGTACATCTCATCTCTCCTACTCATTGATGAGTGGATGGGAATTTTTTCTGTGCTCCTGAATTAAAAAGTAAGTACAAAGTGCATAAGAGAGGGACGGAGATGGACGCATAGAGGAAGAGAAGGAGGAGGGAAAAGAGGGCGGTGAGGGGGAACGKGAATGGGAGCTGCATGCTCACATGAGCAAGTGCTGGGGAACGAATGGCGTTGTGGAGCAGGGATACAGTTTTCATCTCGTGCCGATGCCCTGACTACTAAATGCCCATTATTGATATTTCTAAGTGATCTATAAATCTCCAAGCAGCAAGGAGGTCAGTAGAAGTTCTGGGGGATCAGATTTCAGGTGCTCTCCTCCTTACAAATATTCTTCAGAACTAAGACCAGAACATTTTTATATTCTTTAAGGAGCAGCCCCCACATTAGATAGATAGATGGACAGCTAGATGGATGGCTAGATGGATGGATGGATGGGGATAGATAGATAGATAGATAGATAGATAGATAGATAGATAGATAGATAGATAGATACATACATACATACATTCATACATGCCTCTTTTTTTTTTTTTTTTTTTTTTTGCCCTTGAGAAATTCAGCCAAATTCATGGTTCATCTTTACTGTCTCTGGAAAGCTGTAACCTGCATGTAATTTTCCACCAGTCTTGACTTTTGGTTTCATAAGTTTTGTTGTTCTTAGATGCTTTTTATAATAGTATATTCTTAGCTGGGTAGTTTGGCACCCCTTTAATCCTAGCACTCAGGAGGCACAGACCGGCAGATTTCTGAGTTTGAGACCAGTTTGGTCTACCGAATGAGTTCCAGGACAGCCAAGGCTGCACAGAGAAACACTGTCTCAAAAAGCAAAAACAAAAAT
This sequence comes from Apodemus speciosus, assembly GCA_002335545.1. NCBI lineage: Eukaryota > Metazoa > Chordata > Mammalia > Rodentia > Muridae > Apodemus > Apodemus speciosus. The sequence goes on along the minus strand of BDUI01001608.1, from coordinate 117,539 downwards.
TTATTCTTGTTTTATTAGTATTATATTAATGTATAATATATATAGGCCTCAAAGATCCTTCAGCAGATAAAGGACCTTGGCTCCAAGCTTGAGTTTTATTCCCAATATCTACATGGTAAAAGGAAATTACTGGATCCTGTTAGTGATCTGCTGATCTCTACGTGCACTCTGTGGCATGTACCCTCCATAAACAAACCAACAAACAAATAAATAAATGTGATTAATAGATTTTTTAAAAGAATCTTATAGGTTAAGATAGGTATTAAATTATAAATATGATATAAAGAGAGCATTGTGGTTTTGACATTATTTTGATATAATTATTTGAAGCATTATAAATTAGAAACTTGGGGGGTCCTCAGAATTAATCAAGAATATGCATGGCAACTTTCAAGTGAGGCTTTTGATGAGGTTTCCTGAGTCCTGTAATCTTGTCTGGGAATTCAGTACATGTTTGCCTTTGGGCTAGACAATAGCTATATCTAATCACATAACTTCTCTGGATAGAGTTCATATTTATAGATAACAGTGTGCACTTAATGTTGACTTTAACAAAGTATGTACATGTATATGTATGTGTGTATGTTTGCTATTAATATATGCAGAAGACTTGGCATGTATCCATCCATTTTTAATAGACTTAGAATTTGCCCAGTTAAAATTATTCAAATAGCATTTTGCTAGTATGAAGACTAGTTAAGATAGGACTCCTAACCATTTTATCCAAATGTGCAATTTGAAGCACAACATAGTTGATGATCCTTTTTGACCACATCTAAAGAGTGAAACTTTGACTAATGGAATATAAACTTGACTATATTCAAAGCTTGAACAGTGGAATATATAGACAGGCACAGTGTGTCTAGTAATGGTAATTTATTAACCTTTGTCATGTTGAGATTAATAAGGCTATAGCCAAATGCAAGTGCCATTTTGAGAGGGTCAGTGACATGAGATTAAAGACAAGAAATATGAGCCCACTATTTGGCCTAGTCAGAGAAATGGTAAGAATTGTGGATTAGTACATTTAAGTTTTGACCCGAATGGTACTTACTTGACTTCCACATTCCAGTACTCCTTAGAGAAGATGGGTGTGTTTGAAGTGGCTGCGTTGCTCTTTCAGTTAGGGGATCAATAGACTCCATTACTGCTATCTTTTCTTTACCTACTTCATCTGTGGATAGATGATAAATGCCAGGTTCTTCTGAGCAGGTTTCAGGTTCCAACTGAGAAAAATCTGATCTAGAAGGATGTAGGCTAATGAGAATAGTGAAGTAAGCATCATAATGCTGTATAAGTCGGCGAATATGGTGTTGGTGTGAGCAGAATCTTGCTATCTTCTTTTGTAGTCCTTATCCCCCTGGCATGGTTCTTTATTAAAAGCATCCTTTCAATAAAGAATCTTTGTGTGTGTATGTGTGTGTGTGTGTGTGTGTGTGTGTGTGTGTGAGAGAGAGAGAGAGAGAGAGAGAGAGAGAGAGAGAGAGAGAGAGAGAATTTTATATTTGACGTCACTTAGAGGTAAATGTCTTTTCAGGAGCATAATTTTCTAAAATCAAAAGGCCCTCAACATGACAGGGCTGGGAGTGTTTCCTAACACACTTTACATGTATGTTCATATTGCATTTGAGAAGGGCAAAATTCGGAAAGAAGACACTGTGATCGATCCTGTAATTTGGCACCCTGGATATTTCCTAAATCCTCTTTGCTCCAGATCTGATGAAAGCCGACAGGTTCATAACTGCCGCAGTGTGATTCCTTCCTACCGAACTTGGCCTCCTTACTTCTGGTGGTGGTTCCTTTTCAGAGAACACCAGCAGGAATGTACAGAGACATTTCTACACAACGGGCACATGTGTCTCTGCCTCTAAAACACCTGCTCCTATCCCTATGTCCTGATTTTTTCCTTCTGGATTGGGTAGGATGAACTGGCCCCTATGCTGCAATCAGTGCTAGCCTGTCTCTAGTTGGTCTCTTTGGTTTTGTGAAATAGGCTGGCCTGGAACTTACTGTATCACCCAGGCTGGAAAGGAAATCCTCTTGGTTTTTGCCTCTCAAGTGCTACGGCTACAGCTATTGGTTACTGCAATTAATTTAACCTTCTACACCCCCAAGATTTATTTATCTCTCTGTGTCTGTGTATATGCACATGTGTGGAGACCAGAGGAGAGTCGGATATCCTCTCTGTGACTCTCTGCCTGTTTTATTGAGGCAGGATCTCTCCCTGAACCTGGGCCTCACATTTTCTGAGACATCTTTTTGTCTCTGACTTCCTTGGAGCTGGAGTTAAAGGGATGTGCAGGGTGGCCGGCTTGTTATGTATATGCTGGAACTTGGAATCTGGAACTCATGACTACACAGCAAGTGTGCTTAACTATTGAACTAGCTCTTCAGCCTTCCAATGTCTCTTTCTTTAAAATAAGGTTTTCCCTGGAGTTGGAGATGGGGCTCAAAAGTTAAGAGCATTTTCAGTTCTTCCAGAGAACCTGTGTTTGATTCCTAGCACCCACTTAGAGACTCACAGCCATCTGTAATTCCAGTTCCAGAAGATACAACACCTTCTGATTCCTCAAGCACCACACACACACATGATGCAGAATCTGATGTGGGCAAATACTCACACACATAAAATAAAAATAAATAAACCTAACAATTAGATTGCTTTTGAAAAGAAAAATTTCCCCAAACAAACCTGGTTGTACAGGTTCCTGGGGAGGCCGATGTACGTGTCCCGTGGATGGCCCACTCCTTCGCAGCATTTCCTCCGGGCCAGAGCAGAAGACTTAGCAGAAGAAAGYGGTTGAATTTGTCCACTTGACAGAGTGGTAAAGGAAASCGCAAGCATAAGAATGGGCAGCCTACAGCCCTCTCTCGAAGTTCAAGAGGCGGCGTGCATAGTGGAAGCAGAGATCTGGGTTCAGGGCCAAAATTTTCTGTTGTCCATTCTGAGTCAGTATGCGCAGTCATTCCCATTTGCTGTTTATTGAGCATTCATTCATAATTTGTCAAGCACTGTGCCAGACACAGCAGATACAACAGCTCCTGCCGTTTTGGTGCTTCTGCTGAGACTGTGGTGACTGAGGATATTTAGTCTGTGTAGAGGTGAGAATTTAGTCTGTGTAGAGGTGAGAGTTGTAGTTTTGGTAAATAGCAAAGGTTTTCAGTGTGTACTTTGTTCAACACTGAGGAAAGTGGATGGAGAATGGGAAGGTTGGGAAATGTAACAGTGTCATACTATACAGTGCTGTATGTTTTCAATATGATGGTATTTTAATCTAAGAAAATGTAATGCAGAAGGATTTGTGAACTTTATCACCGTGAGCAAGATTGTTGTATTCAAGAAAATATATATGTTCATTTGCAAGATTTATGTGTACTAATTATGAATTGCGTGTAGATGGTAGCATTGTTCTGTGAACAGATACATGCTAAGGCTCCCACATCCCCATGAGTCCTTAGAACTTGCCATTTCCCCACTCTGCTCTTCCCCTCTACCATCCTCCCGCTCTGGAGACCAGGCGGGGTTTCCTGAAAAGTGGGCTCTCTTCTGGGAAGACGCTGTGGCACGTGGCCAGCATGTCATATAACTCAGCCATCCCATGCTGAAAAGACCTGTAGAGAGATGGGGGTAGAAACAGGAAAACCAAGTAGGTGGAAGGAGAGCGCTAAGGTCTATGCTAATGGAAGCTGAGATCATTTGGGAGGGGCTTCTGGAAGGTTCCATTCCCTGGGCACTTAACTTAGTGTCTCTTCCCTTGAGTTTCTGCCTTTATCCCCACCTGTTCTCGGCATAACTTCAAAGATTTGTCCTAAGGAGTTGGATTACTGAGTAACAGATAAATATAACCTTCCCCAGGCATTTAATTCTAGAACATTTACGAGAAGTAACAGTACAAAAACTTCATTTTGCCTGTTTTTGAAGTCTGCTCTAATATTATTGAAGTATTAGATTTGACCTCCTCCTTCTGTCTGTATCATTTTAGGATATGTTATGTGAGCAAGTACAAGCTAGGGGAGAGGAAAGAGATGATGGATGCCATCTCTGGAATCTGTGTTTTGTTGTCCACCCAGGAAATAAGGACCTCTCTGATGAACTTCAGGATTTTAAACACTAGAGGGTACAGAGATCATCTGATGGAGAGTCTTTCAACTACACATTCCATCAAAAAAAGAGCTCCCTAGCATTGTGGCACACACCTGTGATCCTAGTACTCAGGAAGCTGAGGCTGAGGCTGATGCAGGAGGGTTGAAAATTTGAAGCCAGTATATGTTAAAGAATGGGACTCTTGTCTCATTTCCCCATCTTCAGAAAAGAGGTCTCTTCAGAAAGAATTCGGCAGATGTCGAACGCTCACATCCATGTGATATCAAATGCTTGTGACTCTTGCTGTTAAGAATTATTTAACTCTGTTTAATCCATTCGTTTATTTATTTATTTATTTATTTATTTATTTATTTATTTATTTCTCTATGGATTCCTAGTGCCTTTTTTTTGAGTGCTGTGCTCTAGGACAAGGACCACTGAATTGAATTGTGAAGAGTTCCAGAAAATGTGGTTTGGGATGATTCTTTGGTTACGTCATTGTATGTAAATTAAGCTCGATATTTTATTTTTTATGGTTCTTGTCCTCATTTGTAATATGAGTAGGTAGAGTGAATTAGTCACTAATGTCACCAATAGCTATGACATTTTCTGGCTCTGATTCACTAATTAAGCCAACCTTTTAAATGTCTATTTCCATATGAAAGGTTTTATCTTTCTTACTCCTTTTATATCTAGTTTAGTGCCTGCCATGTAAAATCATTTCAGTAAATGCTGAATAAATACATACCTCAGGGGTTTAGGACATGGGCTCAGTCAACTGTGTTTGTAGGTGGTAAAGAAAAAGTGATCTTGTCTGTGCTCTCAAGGAGCTTTCCTAGGAAACCAGGATTTGTCATGAAGAGAACACAGGTGAGATTTTGAACCGTAATCGTCTGTGGAATAGCTACTGGGCAAGATCTTTGCTCCAAGTCAGGTGTGCAAATTAGAACAAAAGTGGGCTGTGTTAAATAACTTTCACAGGAAGTGTCAGTTAGGGTCATCATATAGTCCTCTTTTCCCTACCAGTGACTTTATAATACAACCAACACAAAGAAACAAGCTAATGTTTTTGTTTATAGACAAAGGAGTGGAGGCTTGGAGACGTAGGGAACATGTCCAAGTTGACATAACTTATGAATGAAAAGCCACAATTAGGACCCACTTGTGTGATTCTAAACTGTGAGGCTTTCTGGCTCCCACCATGCCTTATTCCTTTCGTCATCCATTCATGTGAAAAGTTGGCCTCAAACTCATGATCCACTTGCTTCAGCCTCCTGGGCTGGGATTGCAGGCATGAGTCACTATACCTAGATAGCTTGTTTTGTTTTGGTGTGGTATATCATATTAAGATGAACCCAGTGGATGCATCATGTCTACTCAAAGAACTGGTCTTTTTGGAATAGGTTTCCACATCAATGTGGGACCATACTCCTCTAGTGTTTTTGTGTGTACCAAAATGAACATAAAATTATCAATTTAAACACTGTAGGTTGTACATTTAGGTGTATAATTCATTGGCATTAAACCATGTAACCCTTCTAGGATTACTTCATCATAAAGTGATCAACCTTCATCCCCTACTGCCTAAATCCTATGGGTACCCCAAAACTTGGCTCTGATTTTGACTACTCTAGATAATTAATTTAAATAGAGTTGTCTAATATGAACTTATTTCACTCCATGATTTTGTAGTATATTACCTGAATTTTAATATTTTTCATAGGTTAATATTCAACTATATACATGTCAATTTTGTTTATCCACCTATCTCCTGGTTATCTGCTAACAAACACTTACTGTTTCTACCTCTTCAAAGCCTGGCAACTTAGTGAAATCCTGTCTCTTAAGGGGAGGGAGGACTGATGATGTAGCTCATTGGTAGAATACTTGTCTAGTACTTCTGAGGCCCTATGTTCAATATTCAATACTGCTATGTATAATGCATCTGATTGCATTTATTGATTTTTTCATTTGTCTGTGGACACCAACAGCTGATGCTCTTTGATATTCTCTTAGAGAAATGCACAGAAGTAGACGTGCCTTTATTAGGACTTATTTTGGCATCATGGAAGTTCTGATTTTATTTAGGGACCTGGGTTTGAAGGACACATTTGCTAACTCTGTACATAGCTGGATTATGTGGAACACTGCTTCAATGAGGATTCAGAAATCATCTTACCTGGCTGGGCACTCACTCATCAGAGAGCCTGGTAGGTGATGAAACCTTTTATAGACTCCTGAAGACTGAATGACAACGTCGGGAATGAATATAAGGTGATGAAACCTCTTACAGGCTCCTGGAGACTGAACAACAGGGTAGGAATAGCTGCGAGAGCCCTATTGCAACTCCACTCTTCCCGTTCTGCCAAGTGAAATTGGTCAGATCCCAAGGTGAAGGAAGACCTGAGTAGGTCTGAGAGGGATTCTGAGTCATCAAAGGCAGATACAATTTCACTCAACATAACTTCTGTCCACACAGCCATATTCAGAGATCTGAAAAGATTACATATCTGTTTGTTATCAGAGTATTGAATTCTGGGTAAGAAGGTTAGGTCTGGGTGAGCAGCACTACTGAGTAGTAGATGTCTTCCTGTCCTCTGACTTCTGACTCTAACGTATTGTAAAAATAATTCTTCTGACTCTTAGGAGCAACCTCCTGAGCATGTCTGGGTTGCAGGATCAGGGGAAGTTGAGTCACCAGCTGTGGAATGTTGATTCCTTAGACTGTCTGTCAGTCCAGCCTCAGCCCTGCTCTTCAGTCAGGACCAAAGCTGTGGGAAAGTTCTGACTCATTCACAATTACACTTGACTCACAGGAAACCTCTAGCTTCTCATTTTATTTTATCCAACCAAGTGTTTTATGTGTGCCTCCGTATGTGCATGTGTGTATGCACACACAGAGTGAGTGAAATATATAAAAGATATTCAAGGTTATTTGCTGATCTCACTTTGTTGTCTCTGGATATTTACTCTGAGACTGGTGCCAGGGKTGGGTGGATGGAGGTTCTCAGCATGGTAGTTGTCCACGCATCTGTTGGTGAAGTGATACTTAGAGAGAAGCCTGTCATTTTCACCAATCAACCTTCAAGCATCCTGCACATGTATTTTCCCTGCTACCTTCTGAGTCCCTGCCTTCACAGAGTACATGTATACATATGGGATTTGCTTGTGCTGAAGGGGGTTACATGTTCTCAGGAGATGGATCTGTAGGGGAAAGACCAATTTCCTTAGTAGGCACTTGGGTTCCCCTTGAGCCTGGGCCAGCCTTCTCCCTGAGTTCTGTCTGCTTCCTGTATACCTCTGTTCAGCCTCAGTCAGGGTTTTATGTTCTACCATTCTGTCTTCTTGTTCTTTTCATATTGTTCTTGTTCRGAGGATTTCCCATAATCAGTGTGTATTCTTACGTTGCTTATATCTTCCTGTCCCTAATGTCCCCATTGCAGTGCTCAGAGCATTGCATTCTTTCTGTGGGCCAGATGTTTTGTCAGACATATCTGTCTGCCATATATATCTGTTATCTGTCTATCACTTACCTATCTATCATTTGTATTTATCTTCTAGAGAATTTTTTTTAAACAAACTAAATACTTAGGGTTTACTTACTTACTTACAGGAGAAAAGTTCAGTTGCAGAAAATTGAAAGCAGCTTGAACCTAGCTGTTAAGGTTCTTCTTGTCCTGACCAAATTCCCCATGCTGGTCCCTCTCAGAATCTTTTGGGTTTGACTGTTAGCACCATCTGTGCTCACTGGCAGCATGCTCTTTTGTCTTGGTCAGGTGTATTCTACATTAGGCAATCAGTCACCTTGCCTCATTCCGAGGCGTGGCTTTGATGACTATCTTACTATGTTCTGTTCTTCCCACTAAGCTGCATGCAGACTACGTGATGACTTTGTGTTACTTAAAGAGGTGCAGGAGTCGGTGAAATATTTCTCCGAGCTATATTAACCCAGTTAGGCATTTACATCCTACCATAATGTTTTCTTCCACTAATTACTGAGTGTTCTTAGCAAACTATTCCACAGAAAGAAAAACACACTGTGGTTGGGTTTGTATCATTTTCCAGCCTTATCCTTCACCCTCAACCAAAAAGCAGAAAAAGTAAATGGAATGGCCAGTCAGTTGAAGGGTTGTCAGTTAGACAAGGTTTTCRACAAGAGTGATGGATGTAGGCGTGCTGTAGGCCCGTGTGGAACCTCACCAGAAGGTCTCAAAAAGTGTCTGATTAAGTTAGTTTTACCTTTTTATATACAGAGTGGAAAGTGKTTTTTTTTTTTTTTTTTTTTTTKGCTAAAGAACAGATGCCTCTGGGTACCTTTTCTAGTTAGTTGGTAAGAAATGAATAACGACTTCTAATTATGATGCCACTTGCCATCCAGWACTCAAAACTCACCCATAGTTTCTGTTGACAGCCATACACTAGACTGTTCTCCCTTTTCCAATGGAAATATGGTTGAAATATGGTCAAATTTTTGACCAGATGCAAAATAAATAACATGGGGTTTGAGCTTGTCAAGTTCTGTGAAGACTCACTAGGAAGTGTAACCATAAAAGTAGAGCCTGGGTCTGTGGAAATACACCACCGGTAAGGAGAGGGGTAATTGGCAGAACTCAATGGGTCTCCAGCTTTGGGATGTAGTTTCTAGTGCTCTGCTCTGTGGAACCATGGTTGACCCTAGGAGATAACTATCTAGGAGGGGACACTGGTGAAGACGTAGTTCTCTTGTGCCCAGACCCTACCCAGAAGGTTATGTTGYAATGTCTTTAGCTTATAGTGTGGGTGAAGAACACTCAGGTGAGCCTCAGAGGAAGTGTGGCTTGCTATTTTCTGCTCAGCTGGGCAGATGCACATATTAAATAAAGACGGGAATAGGGAAAATTATTCTTGGTAATTTTGTTGGRTATTTTATACTAGTGATTTTCAAACTGTAGACCCCTATTCCTTAGTGGAATGTGAAATCTATTTTTGGTCTTCAGCCTTTTAAAAGAATATTAGATGGAAAGAATAGGGTAGCATTGAAATTAGTGAGTGGCATTCAGTGAGGGTTTTGCATTTTTGAATTGCAGTTTCACTGCAGATATAATCCCTAAAGAGTGAACGTGTGGCTGTGCTGCAGGAAATGGGTGTGGAGTAGGGGAGAGAAAGGTGGTCTCGGCTCTCTCTGCTGCTGGAGTGGGCTGGAGCCTTGAGTGTGTCCCATATGGCACCAGTGCCATCTGCCCAGAGCTGTGCCTGCCRTTAGTTTAAGACCTGTGTGTGTGTCTCAGTGGTGAATGTGTTTGCTTTAACTGGGTGGAACTCTGGGTTTGATTTCCAGCTTGGAAGAAGAAAAAATTGTAACCATAAATATTGATCATACTTTCTCGGCTGAGAAATGCTGGGGTCCCTGGAGGGAAATTTTTTTCTTCCATTTTTTTTTCTTGCATTTTTTTAAAAAACCTATTTCGAGGCAGTAGTCAACTTACTTTAGATCACAGACTGAGTAGGTGTTCTGTTGGGGGGCTATTCTAGCTCCTGACCTGTCTGAATTGCTTGTGTGGTCTCCATGAGGCTGCAGGGCTGAGGTGCTCTTTCCTTCTTCTGGGTTCCTGAGTGTTCAGGGAACCGTGAAGGAGGCAGAGTGCCCCCTGGCGGTGTTGATGAGCCATGGCGGTGGTGCCAGCAGTGGGGGCCTTCCCCACACTCTCATTCTCACCCTACCTACTGAGAAGTGACGGGTTTGTACCTGAGAATGCCAAGTGGTTAAAGGGTGGTTTTCTTCAGGCGTTGCGAAATGCTGTGCCAGCAAGCAAAGCCCCGTGCCTTGCTTTTATCGAATTGTTGAAACAACATTAGTAAAAACCCNTTAGTTTAAGACCTGTGTGTGTGTCTCAGTGGTGAATGTGTTTGCTTTAACTGGGTGGAACTCTGGGTTTGATTTCCAGCTTGGAAGAAGAAAAAATTGTAACCATAAATATTGATCATACTTTCTCGGCTGAGAAATGCTGGGGTCCCTGGAGGGAAATTTTTTTCTTCCATTTTTTTTTCTTGCATTTTTTTAAAAAACCTATTTCGAGGCAGTAGTCAACTTACTTTAGATCACAGACTGAGTAGGTGTTCTGTTGGGGGGCTATTCTAGCTCCTGACCTGTCTGAATTGCTTGTGTGGTCTCCATGAGGCTGCAGGGCTGAGGTGCTCTTTCCTTCTTCTGGGTTCCTGAGTGTTCAGGGAACCGTGAAGGAGGCAGAGTGCCCCCTGGCGGTGTTGATGAGCCATGGCGGTGGTGCCAGCAGTGGGGGCCTTCCCCACACTCTCATTCTCACCCTACCTACTGAGAAGTGACGGGTTTGTACCTGAGAATGCCAAGTGGTTAAAGGGTGGTTTTCTTCAGGCGTTGCGAAATGCTGTGCCAGCAAGCAAAGCCCCGTGCCTTGCTTTTATCGAATTGTTGAAACAACATTAGTAAAAACCCRCCAATTTAWGGCACAATATACTTTGCTGTATTTGCTTTACCCTCTCCCCAACGTATGTACTCGTACATTTGTTTGTGCATGTCCATGGGTGTGTGTAGTCCGGAGGGCAACTTTCAGGCATCGCTTTACGGAGGCTGGCAGTGAGCATCATGGCTTCTTTCCTATCTGCACTCCTCCTGTGCTCGTGTTGCAGCTGTGCTCTGCCATGCTGTCCCAAGGGAGCCTGAGATCTGAATGGAGGCCCTCATGCTTATGCAGCAGACACTTCCATTTGTAGAGAGCCCTAGAGCCCATCCAGTACGCGTTTCATTGTGCAGAACGTGAGTCTTGAGATCTTAGGAGGCTTGCTCTAGACTAGGTAAGACCTGGCCATGTCTTTCTGGAACAGACTGGCACAGAGTGTTTTTGCACCCTTCCCTGTTTTTCTGTAATATCTACCCTTTCCAGTTTTTTTTTCCTATGTGCTCCTTCCCCATCCTCCTGGTCCAGGCATGGGCTGATGCCATGCTGGGTGTGCTTTCCTTGCTTCTGGCTCTTCTAGAACAGCCGTACACCTATCCGTGCTTTTCAGTTTCGATTTCTCTGAGCTGGGAGCTCCTTCTCTCCCAGATGGCTTCCAAGCCCAGGCTCACACTATACCTTCTTGACGCATGCACACTCCCTACACCAGTTCCTGGCATCCTGTCAAGTGCTCCTCCAGATCCTCAGGCTCCTGTTTGTCTTAACAGTTGGAAGTCGGCCTCGAGGTTTTGGTGAACATGCTCTGTTCCCTGCTTTGTCTTTGGATCTCTCTCAGCCTCCATCTTTTCCAGAAGGGATCCAGCAAAGGCGCTGGACAAGGAGTTGTGCTACTCACTGGCAGTTGATCATGGGAATGTCCTAAGCCAGATCTTTTTAATCTGTGGAAGGAACTGTGAATCCTCAATATTGTCAAAGATTTGAAAGCCTCTTTCAGAGACAAAATGCTAGGTTTTATTGTTATGGTGCAGGCACTTCACAAGTACTTAGATAAGTGGCTAAGAAGTGCTCACTGAAAGACAAGGTGTCTGTCCATCATCTCCCTCCACCCCTCCCCCCAGCACCATTTAGAGACACGGCTTCATTATGTAGTCCAGGCTTACATGTAACTTGCCTTGTTCTGGCTGTCTTCAACCCACGGTTCTTCTGCCTCTTCTTCCTAAGTGCTGGGATGGCAGGCTGTGCTGCCAGGCCTGGCCCTGCTTTCCCCTTCCTAGTATCCACTTTTGCCACCATAGTTTTTACCCCGAGGAGAGCCATGGAGATGGCTTCTCTAAATCCTATCCTGGCCTCTTTAATAACATTATARATACATTAATGGTAGTTAGTTTGAAAGAAGGGAAAGTAAAGCAAAATCGAGCTGCACAGCATTTTGATGCAGTGTGGCCTTTAGGAAGACACTTACTGACTTTAATTAAACAAAGTACTGTTTGCTCTGTCAGGGACCTCCTCTTTGGCAAAAGCAGGTTCTTTGGGAAGAAGGCAGAGCCGACCCATTGACTTGGCATTGATCATATGCTCGTCCCTAGAAGTTTATTGTAAATGAAGCAGCATTTACTGTTGCGGGGTATTCCTGGAATCGCTGCTATAGTTAGAAGTAAGTGATTCTGCGTGACAGGAATGGCATAGAGAAAAGCTATAATTCTGACTCGTTGACAGGGAAAAATGCAAGTTTTGTATTTATATTATGTCATTCTTTTGGCTAGAACCCAGCAGCTTTACAGTTTCCTGCTGTGCTCTCAGCAGAATGTTGCCCACCACTAAGCGAAGTAAGTGCTGGGGTCTCGGGAGAGGCAGAGAAAGTCTTTTTTTTTTTTTTTAATGTATTTTAATAGCAAACTTACAGGAACAGCACTGAAGACAGACAGCATTAAAAGTATGTACTTGCATGTAGGACAACTCAGAAAAGTTTAGTGAATGGATGGAGTCTATGTATAATAAAAATGCTACAAACACCATTTAGTTGCCATCAATAAGAAATTTACTTCTTTTAAAAAAAATCCAAGGGCCTCCTACCCACAGCATTACAGAAAGACTTTCTCCAAAAAAATTTCCTGGAGCTGCGGGTAGGAGGCACTGGTGGTGCAACTGGAAGGCAGCAGCAGATGGTTTTCCTGGCCTGTGTGTGTGAAGACCTCAAGAAAGTTCCATGTCCAGGCAAGGTAGGCCTGTGTTGAGTAAGCAGGACACGGCTCGTCCTTTAGGGTGGCCCCGTGCTGGCGGTGTGGCTGGAGCACAGGCAGGGTGGGGCAGTTGATGACGTTGCTGCTCCCGGGTTTTTGAGACAGAGTCTTGCTGTACAGACCAGGCTGACCTCAAACTCACTTTGTAGCCTATGCTAGTCTGGAATGTGTAATCCTCCAAGCCTCCTGGGAGCTAGATKATAGGCCTGTGCCACCACACCCAGCTTGATGGTTTCTTTTTGACAGTACTTTTAGAAAACTTGTAATGAGATCAGAGTACTGGGTGGATGTTATACCGAAAACTACTGAACAGTCAGAGAAGACAGGGTGGGGGTGATTGAAGGGCGATTTCTTGCCCTGTGGAAAGGGCAAGGTCCTTGAACCAGGAGTTTCACATTAGGACTGCTGTCACTCATACTGATTAGCCCAACATAGCTCAGACTTTCTACAGATTGAAGTTCCAGTGGTTTACTCTGTCATAAACTGTGGAGTCACTTTGTGCATATTGGGGTGCCTCCTTGACTAGAACTGTATCCATAACCATAATCAGATGAACAGAAATTATGGTCAAAATCAAGGGTTTCCTGAGAGTTGAATTCTGTTTTGTGATATTTAGCTCCTACCAGTCCAGTGAGATAAAGCCGATTTTTATCTCTTCACTTGTCCTGAAAATAGTGAGGTTCAAGGATGTTGAGTAACTTGCCAGGGTTCAAGTCATTCAGGTCACCAGAACTCCAGCCCTTGTGCTTAGCCCTCAGCAGACTACACTTCAGTGTGGGACCAGGACTCTGTCTACTGCATTCTTCCCAGCAGGCTCCCAGCCCAGAGTATTTGAAATTTTACATATACATATACATATACATATACATATACATATACATACATATATATACATTTTCTCTGAATTTGTCAACATTGTATTGATATTTTCTGCTTTAGAAAGGTTTTTGATTCCTTATAATAATTCACTGTAGGTAAGATAGTATCTTTTTGAAAGTTAGTATTTAGAACAGACTAGACTAACTCAAAGGGAGACTTCTATATCCGCCTCCCAAGTGCTAGGGTTAAAAGGCATATACCATGGCACCTGGAAAGATAGTATCTTTAGTGGAAATAATCTAGGACATGCAATGTTTTATTTAGATTTTTATCATTGATTTTAGTTATGACTCAGTCTTTTTGCTAGACAAACCTGGCATTGGCCTTTGGCTCAGATACACTTGATGATAGCACTCTGGAACATTAGAACTGTCTAGTTCAGTTTCTGTTTTGCCTTCCATCTGAAATTCAGTAGTCTCTGTATCCCTTATACAAATATTAAAACTTCAGGAGCTATCCGGATTGTCATATAGAAGTTGCTGGAACTTGACCTGTTTGGAAGTGGTTTTGAGTTGGCTGTGTTCAGACTCACAAAACTGCTTTGTTTGTTTTACTTGTCTACCAGTCAGAAACTATCAGAAATGCTTGCCCCTTACATGAGACTGTGATAAAGAATTCGAGAAGTCTATAGAACTTCTCTGATTTCTCTCCTGCATAAACCAGCACAGTAACTCTCTGTCACTTAATGGAGGCTATTTTTCTTTTCAATCTTTGCTTGTGTAATAGGGAGACGAGATCACTRCTTTCACCCAGACACTGTGGGTTGCTCGTCTTTATCTGTTCGATTTTCTAAGCTACTTGACATTCATTTGAAGTCCTCAGTTAAGTGTGTCTTTTAAATGACATTTTATGATTCCTGCTAGTCTGTGTTTCTGGCCCGGCAGACTTTCTCTTGTAGTGAGAAACTCGACCTGGTTTCTGAAGCCAGTGAATGATTTCACTTCTTTTCTGCCTTCTCTACAGTGATCAGGTAAATCAGAGTCTGGCTTATTTTGACATGTTTCTCCGATGARGCCCTTTTACAAATGTAACACCAGAATTACTTGTCATCATGAATGGGGCAGCCGTCCTTTCTGGGAAGTAGACCCACAGTGCTGTGCTTGAAGAGCTTAGTACAGGCCCGACCATGCTTTCTTAAATGCTGCGTGACTTTTTTTTTTTTTTTTTTTTTTTTTGTCATTAGAATGTCAGTTCTCTGAGAGTTCATCATATTAATTCAGCATGTAAAATGTCAGAGTAAATAGTGTATTGTCTAAGAATGCTGTAGCTAACTTTGTTTCTCAGAGTTCAGATTGTCTCACAAATCTGAGCTGCAGTACTGGAAGTTAGCTTGAAGATGAGATACACTAGTAGTGCTGTTTCGTTAGTGCTTTCTGGATAGTGCTGTTTGCAGCAGATAATGAAGAATGGTAAACACGTTTGCCATGGTTATAGGTTGTCATGGCACCCTGGGAAGCAGTAACACAGAACTTCTCTATCTTCTCTCACTCCCTTTAGAACCATCACATTTCAGTTCTGTGTTACTGCTTCCCTGAGCCCCAGGCTGTATCACACCGTGTATGCGGTCTGTCTGTGTCTCTCTGTCTRGTTCTACTGTTCCTGCAGGTGATAAGCTCCACACGGGCAGGGGCCAACTTGCTCTTTTCCTAGACGGTTCGTTTTCTGATATGGAAAGCCATACAAAGGTGAATGGAAGACTTCTAACTGTGACCTTTGAAGCCCTGGCTCTGCACAAAACACAGACTTATCATTTAGTTATTTTCTAATGTCATATGAGACAGTATATCTATTCATAGTCTTCAAGCAGTTGTATTGTGTTGTTATTTTTTTTTTAAAGGTAAAGGAAAAATGATTTGTTATTTCAGTATTTTTCCAGGTACTTGGTATCCTAGTTGCACAAAATTTCTTGCCTGGTCTATTGGTCATTACTTTTTTGGKTTTTTTTTTTTTTTCGAGACAGGGTTTCTCTGTGTACCCCTGGCTGTCTTGGAACTCACTGTGTAGCCCAGGCTGGCCTCAAACTCAGAAATCTGCCTGCCTCTGCCTCCCAAGTGCTGGGATTACAGGTGTGTGCCACCACCGCCCGGCGATCATTACTTTTTAAAAACGTATTTTATGTTTTGTGACTAGAATATTTTGCTTGAGTATATGTTTAGGCATCATGTGTTTCTCTTGAATCTCAGAAAAAGGTTTCGGATCCCTGGGAACTAGAGTTAGGATGGTTATGTGACACGTGGGTGCTGCTCTGTACTAAACCSAGGTCCTCTACAAGAACAAATGTTCTTAAGCTCTAATGAAGCTCCCACCATCATTAATTTTACTAAAGCCTCAGCCRTTGCAGGAAGGAGTCTTCTACTATCTCTAGCCTGTCACCAAATGGGTGGAAGGAAGACAAGAGGTCCTGTGGCACTCTCGTGCTTTGGGGTTTTTGTTCATGTTGTTTCCCATAGTGATGATGTAAGATGATATGGGGGGGGGYGCTGCTAACCACCTTCAGCTCTTGCTTCCTCATCCATCTCTGCCATGCGCTGGCCAGGGCTGTACTCGTCTACAAGCAGATTCTGATAAAAACGTGCTAAGTAATAAATAGAGGCCAACTTGGAGTCTATACATCGATAGCTACTTGTTGGCAAAGACCCTTTGGGGATGAGCCGCTCTGGTATCTGCACCATCACTCCCAGCATCRGGAGAGAGGCATGGATGGACATTCTTGGTGCAGGGTACTCTACAGCTGGAAGCCAAAGTCCTGCTGCCTTCTCTTGTCTCTGCCTTCTTAGTGTCTGCTAGTCACTGCTTACCCCTTTCTCCTACATGCACTTTCCTACATGTATAGGCTCTGCTGTTTCCTCAGTGAAATACCTTCTTATTTTAAARTCTAATCACCTCTGGTTTGATTTATTTTTGTCTCTAGATCAGCTCTGAATGGGCTTTAGAAGGTAAAGAAGAAGATCCAGTCTGCTTTTCAGGGACACTGGACAACCGAATAAATGCAGGTATGCACATTTCCTTCTTTTATTCTTTTAGGCAGGGACTTACCTTGAAGTCCATCCTATATGTACTTGAGATCCTCCTGTCTCAGCCTACCTAGTGTAAAGATTATAGCCATACTATTGCACCTGGCCTTAAACCATGACACTCAGCCTGTAGGACTGTGCTCTGACCTGTCTGTCTGTCTGTCTGTCTGTCTGTCTGTCTGTCTGTCTGTCTGTCTGTCTGTCTGTCTGTCTATCTAATCTGTATATTATCCATTCCCACTGTTGGATATGCTGGTTTAAACAATTCCTTCATTGCAAAAGCTCCAGGAGTAAAGTTAAGTTCTCCTCTAACCTGTCATGAATAGCTGTACTATGACCAGGGTATCTCTGTCCTTGCAGGTTTCCGTGCATGTTGTACTCACAGTCCCCTCTGCTCTTTCCCTTGAGCCGTCCAGTGTTGGTCACGTAGCTTTGTGCCTACATTTTCAGCAGCTGTAGAGACACCTTGTGTAGTAGACCCTGTCCTGTCAGAAGTTATCATTGGGCATTTTCTTGCAATTGCTAATAGCWCTGTCTACAAAGAGTCTCCAAAACAGAGGTTTCTTTTGTCTTACACTGTGAAGCAGGCTTAAAACACCGTTGATTTGAATTTTGGTTTTTCAGTATGATCAAGTTAGGGACGCAGTGCTGGGCTTTTTCTCCTACTATAGGGTAAGTCATTAGCTTAGACTTCAGCCCAATTTCAAGTAGATTCTGGTTTTTAGATTATTTAGGATATTATAAATTAAAATTGAATACCTGGATGGTGTCCCTTTTAAATTATCTTGCTTCCTAACACCACGACAGCTGATAGACGAAGCAAATGGATGTAGTGCAGAGAGTTACAACAAGATATACTGTGTAGGACTCCTCATGTTTGGGGAGTTCCTTGTATCCTCTCCCAAGTGCCCACTGTTAGCAAGCCTCTGTAGTTCATACTGGGTGTAAAAGACGAATACAGCTGTTATGCTCAGAGATCCACAGCACACAGGTGTATGAATACAATGATCATAGTACCTATGGCTATTGTGATAACTTTAGGAGCA